>JASSUY010014019.1:0-34611 GCA_032466535.1 Forpus xanthops
ATGGAATACCTCTTTGGTCAGTTTGGGTCAGGTGTCCTGTCTCTGCTTCCTCCCGGCTTCCCCTCTTCCCTGGCAGAGTATGACACTCAGAAAGTCCTTGGTAATACTAAACATTCGAGCAGCAACTAAAAACATCGGTATGATCAGCACTGTTCCCAGGCCAAAAGTCAAAAACAGAGCACTGCACCAGCTACCAAGAAGGAGAAAAATGACTGCTACTGCTGAACCCAGGACAGGTGTTACTGACATGTTCCTTTTTAAAAGGATGGGAAGCATTTGCTCCAAGATAATTGTTTGAAATGAGCACTGGTTATGATGTGAATTATCGCACACCCTTTCTATAGGAGACCTCAGTTTCTGTTCGGAGGTTCTTTCCTGGACTGAGAAAGAGCCCATAAACTTTGTCTTGCACACAAACCATGATCCAAACCTATATTGGCATTTTCAGTACATCTCTGCATTAAGTAGAAAGAGTATCTAAGAGCTGAATAGCCCTCTGGAGTATCTATCTTTCTATTTTTCCCCAATAACTAAAAGCTTAGCACCTTAGCAGACTGGATCAGGGCATACATATAAGCCATTTTCATCCAGCCTTCTTTATATTTTTTTTTTTTTGCTGAGGCTTATTCTTATCAATTGTTAAAAAGCTGGCACACTTTCCTGCAGCTGGTGAAGAACAGTACCTGCTTGCATGCCTGTGAAGCATAGAGCTAACTCCTCAGGGACAGCCCTTTTCCGACAGAAGCAGCGTGCAGCTTCTGTAAACAATTACATTTTCAAGATGAGAAAATAGAATTTCAAAGGCTGCCATGAGCAGATCTCTCTTTAAATTTCAAGTATTTTCAGAAAATATATATTTTTTTTTAATTTTAAAGGATTTGTAAGAAATAGCAAAAAGTGAGATGCCTCACTTTGTGGGTGAAACTTGGATGATGGCACAGGGTGAGGAGTTGTGATGTGATCTGTGAGGTGGGTCCTTTACATGATGTAGGCTGGAGATTAAAGGAGGGGCACATACTGATAAAGCAAAACAAATAGTTCTTGTCAAAACCAAGTACAGGCAGCGTGTGTTGCCCAGGTCAAACATTAGCCAATTCACAATTCACAATACAACCTTTGACTGATGAGACTGTCACATACCAAACAGGACAGTTGGTAGTCTGTGAAAGGATGCTGCCTCCTGTCAAAAGAGTACTTGATTCACCCAGTTCAAAGGCAGGAGCTTTCCCCATAGTCATTCAGGCATCCCAGCTTCCTGCTTCAGAGATTCCACCTCTGGAAATAGCCTGTCAGGTCCCATCTGTTTTTTTGTGAAGCTGCCAACCCCCTGAGAGAGGCTCTACAATTCCCATCTCCCTTCTGATGATGGAAAAACAAAGCGGAATAACCCCTGCAATCTGCCAGAAATTGGTTTCTTGAAAGCGAGGTCTCTGCTGCAGGGAGCTGCAATCTACCATACTTAGAGGAAAATTAGTTTTCTAAGTACAGTGTTTTCTTTGCTGGTTGCTTCAGTCCTCCATGCCTGCTCTTGCTCCTTCTCCTCACCGTGTTGCCTGAGGGAGCTTAAGCTTAAATAACTCTTTAACAAGCAAAATTCAGAACACAAGATTTCTTACTAAAGCAGGTATTGTGAGGGGAAGGAAACGATGTCAAAGTAATTTTCAGAGACTCCTTACGATTGCAGTGATAGTAAAATTTTGCCTGAGCACTAAACAGGCTATGGCTGGTGCAATTAACTGCAGTATTTGTCATAGAATCACAGAATCATAGAATAGTTAGGGTTGGAAAGGACCTTAAGATCATCTAGTTCCAACCCCCCTGCCAGTACCTCAAAAAACAGTTAGTAGGTGTCCTAGTTGATATGACAGATTCATTAATCATTGGAAGCTTTCCTTCAAATTGATTTACTAGTTAAATAACTGTGCTCCACTATTACTTTACAGGGGGCAATAATTTTACAAGTGTGTTACAAACATAGATAAACTGACATCCTGTGCCTCAAAGGACTTAGTGTCTCGGTAACACAAGGCAAACATGAACCATAAAGACAGCATGGGGCAAAAGCTAGGAAGAGATACTGGCCATGAGAGCAAGGCAACAGAGAGTTTCAGGGAGGACTCTGGAACCAAAAAAAGTTGCAAACTGAGGAGGAGTTGATAGAAAACAAATTGCAAGTCACAAGAAAGAAAAACAACCTGAAAAAAGGTTAAGGTGATCATAGTCAGAGTTGTTTACATAAATTCAAATGTTTGAAAAGTTTTAAGGCAAACCAGGGGCTTCAGGATGATTCAGCAAACATCAGAAAAGAGGGAGCAAGAAAAAGAGCACCATTTGGCAGGAAGAGCAAGGAAACAAGAGAAAGGCTATAGAAATAAAGTTGTAAGTATAAACCAATTTTAGTAACGCAAAACTGGGCTCTTGGGAAATGATATAAAGAGAAAGAGGCCATCCAGTTTAATGAGTTAGAGCATCCACAGTGAGGAGAGGAAGAAAGAAAAGTGACCTAGTGTGCTGCATGGAGAAATTTCAGAAGAGATTAAATGGCACAGGATAGGTAGTTTTTATGTTGCTTTTGTTTTGTTTTATTTTTTTTTCCTCCTAGAAAATTAGGCAATTTGGCACATTCTAAAAGGATGGCTTATCTTTGAGCGTGAATGAAATAACGTCATAAATCAGACCAGAGCGCAATATTATTCAGGTAATTCACTGTAGGAACTAAGTTACCTTACGGCTTCTTCTGAAACATTGTTCATTGGCAGTGTCAAAGATAGGGTTGTGATGTTGATGGATCACTGAGTTATTCTGATGTTTATATAATGACCATGTAACAATGCCTTTGCTGAATTTTTACAACTGATTATCCGGACAGAACAGGCTGGGTCTGAAGCTGAATGCAGCCTAATAAGTGACACAATCCATAAATCTTGACAATTTCTTTACATGTCATTCTTATGTTCTACAGCACATCAGCTGAAGATCTATATAGACTTCTGTGAGTTCTGCATCATTCATTTCTAAGAAATACTGTGACTGTGAGGCAGTTAGCCAAGTTAAGCTTTATGAAATCATTATATATATAAACACACACACACACGTATGTTGTCATATGTATGTTCTTGCTTCCTTCTAAATTTGCTCTTTCCTTAATTATGCTACAACAGAAAATCATTTTATAGGGATATTGAATATTAGGTCCTAAGTAGGAATAGATGCCAGCATCAAGAATCTTAGCTGACTTTAAACCACTTCCAAGCACAGCTAAAAGGGCTGTCATAACCTCTTTTTATCTAAGCAGTAGAGATGCAAGTGAAACTCGCTACTGAATTTTAGAGCAAAAGCACTGAAGGACTGGTCTAAAACTATGCCAGCCTCTGTCAGAAATTCCTAATGCTTAACATTTATTTGTACTTTAACTCTTGAGTGTTCTTGCACTACTGAAACTCTCTAATGTCTCCATGGAAACTTGAGAGTTCCCACAGATGGAGGGAAGACATTACTTTTGCTGGCAATGTTTTAACTCAAGTTGTCTGAGCAGAAGAGGCATTTCTTGTCCTGTCCTGAAAGTCAGTGTCTTTTAAAAGTCTCTGTTACATGAAAATGATGCAAAGTTTTGTCAAAAAGTATAATCCCAAGATAGGTAATGTTACTAAAAAGCAAGGATAATTAATACACACTTATTTGAAGGTATCAACAAGCAATGGAAGTGCAATTACTAGATGAAAGGTATGAGTCTTTAGATATAGCACATCCTACTTTCCTATGCTTTTTTATGTAATGAGTATCATGTTATCTAATGACACCAATTATTTAAAAATTAAGCACACAATACTGCATACTTCATTTTACTATATTCAGATGGAGTTACTATCAGCTGCATTTCAGAGCCATAAATGTTTTAATAAATTCTACATGTGCCTTCAGTGTTCTCTCTAGGGTTGTATTTTTTGAATGCTTACTCTTTTAGTGAGGAATCTCAGGCATAAAAAATTAAAAAGGTCAATTTTATGATGAAACACATGAGCCTGGGTATTCCAAATGGCACCCTAGACTGCAGAAGCTAATTGCTTTTCGATAGAACTCTCTTAAGTGCTCATGCTGGAAACAGGTTTGTGTGAAAAGCAGGACGCATCTCCAGTCTGCTTCCAAGCCTGCTGTGATTTGTTGGTATGAGTGACGCTGTAAAAAATAGAAATCACCTGGAGCCTCTTAATATTATAATCAAGTGAAAGCACAATTACTACTGTCTTAATCCATCTGTCTGTATGCATCCGCTCCACTTCCAATCACCTGCTTTAGTCACAGGTGCATTATTATTGAGATGACATTGAAAACAGTCCAGCCCCATGCACGCTCCAAATTACTGTAACTCTTCCATGGCAGTCTGTCTCTGTAGCTTTAGTGTGGAATTTGTAAAGGAGAGCAAACAAATGGCCCACATTGCATGAGGTACAGCCAAAGCACCTTTGTGTGTGGAATCTGGCTGAATGATGTCCAAGTTTATATTAACAGGTTGAAATTTTGACACGTGCCATTTATGTTAAATGAGGTTTAAAAAAAATCAAACAAATGTACTGTATTCTGGTAACTCATGTGAAGCTCAGTAATGTTCAATAGATCCTATGTCACGTAACTGGAATGCTAAAGTAGCTTCGGTAAACATACATTTATCGTATGTGATGTCAGTTCTATAAAGACAATCTGGCAGCATATAATACTTAGCTTCTGATTTCACCCTGAATAATATTTGATATTCTAAGTGACTGAATCAAGAGACAGTAATTATACATTATAAAATCAAATTACAAAAATAACAGCATCAACAACCAAGAAATAACAACTGCAACAAACAACACCAGTACTAGCTTTTAATTCTGAAGAAAGAGGAAGAAATGAATTAAGGTAATGTTTCAAATTTCAGTAGACAACCAGACAGAGGAATATTGAATGGTGTATCAGTTCAGACATTTATCATTTCCAGTTGATAGGTCTTTTTCATGTGAAATTTAAGTCTCTCAGACATTCTTTGAAAAAAAAAAATCTGAATTTCAACCATCTGAGTCTTTGGTTTGTTCATTGTTACATATACAAAATAGTAATTATAGGATTTGTATAAAAAAAAATCTTGATATATAATCACAGAGACTCTTAAAATCCATTTTGAAAATTATCTGAAAAATGGATTTTTGAAGGTAATTGCAAACAGCAGAAAACAATGGTAAGATCTTGAATGCCTCCCTAAGATATTACAAAAATAAAATTTTTAAAAAGAGCTAGTTTCAGATATGATAGTAAGCTAATCTCTATGTTCGTGTGCAGAAACCAGGAGTTAACATTCTGTAATCTTACAGCAGTTTAGCTCTTGACCCAATATTTAGAAGACATAAAACTTGAACCTAGTGCTTATTAGACGCTAAAGGTTCTGATATGGCAACTATATCCTTCTAGATCCTACCGTATGTTTAGAGGCTCCAAACACTGCTTGTACTTTTCCAGTTGGTAGTCTGGGACAGAAAACTAACTTTAAACAGTCTTTCATGAAAGTGCTAGTTTTTAATTTCAGTGATGTGCTCTTTAAACATCTGAAATTAGAGGAAGAATCATAAAGCTCTGGAATGATCTATGCAGCTGCATAAGCTAACTCAAAAATGCCACTGAATCACTCTGTGAGGCAGTTAATGGCCTAAACGCTTTTCATACCCTCCTCAAATTCCCCCTAAGACTTGTTCAAAGCTTCCTGCACTCAGTCAAGCTCTCTAAGGAGCTGTGGATCAAACAAAGCCTGTTGCTCTTAAGTGTGTTAGAGCTGAGGAAGGCTCCTTTTGCAAAGTTCAGCCCAAAGTTCAGAGCTGCTCTGAGATCAAACTCCCTGGATTAAACATTGCTCAATTGCAGAGCACTAGTTCAGTCCGCTGACGGCAATTGTCATCTGTGGCCATCCCTTGTCTGGAAATAGGTGGGATTAATTTTGTCATTCTGTAAGTATATGTATTCTTTTTAGTATCCAAGTTGAGTTTATGCATTACCCACTATCCAAGGTGATTTCCAGCAAGTACTCAAAAGAATAATATCTTTGTGTGACTTTTCAATCAAATTGGTTAATCTTTTTGTTTGTTTGTTTGTTTGTTTTTGTTCTTGGACAATTACGCAACTGTCCTGGGTTCAGCAGCAGCAGTCATTTTTCTCCTTCTAAGTAGCTGGTACACTGCTGTGTATTTGACTTTCGGCCTGGAACAGCTCTGAGAACACCAGTGTTTATAGTTACAGCTTAGAATGTTTTGTCTGACCAAGGACTTTCTGAGTCTCATGCTCTGCCAGGGAGAAGCATAAGCCACAAGGAAGCAGAGAAAGGTCACTGGACCCAAACTAGCCAAAGAGGTATTCCATCCCACAGCACATCATGCCCAGGATGGAAAAACGGAGGGCAGAGAAGGGTTGGGGGGTGCACTGCTTGGTCAGGGTGGGTATAGGTGGTGAACGATTGTATTCTTTTCCCTTGTATTTCTCTTGTTGTTATTATTAATGGTGGTAGCAGTAGTGATTTGTGTTATACCTTAGTTACTGGACTGTTCTTATCTCAACCTGTGGGAGTCACATTCTTTCAATTCTCCTTCCCATCCCTCTGGGTGCGGGGAGAAGAAAGAGGGAGGAATGAGGGAGTGAACTGCATGAGGGGCTTAAACCACGACAACAATGAAACAAAAAAAATTATGCTTTTTCTTGCTCATGCTCTTCTAGGATTTTTTTATTAAAATGAATCAGCAAGTTTAAGGAAGCTGAGCAGATATACAAAAGCAGCATTTCAGGGTGAGAATACAACATACTATGATGGGATTTTATTTGTTCACAATATTTAAAAATCATAGGATTAAATGACTACGACTTCTGGTAACTTTCAGGTTCTTCACTGTGAACCTCCCATTAGCAGTACTATTTCCAAGATTAAACAGACACTGAAAATGCAGCACATTTGCAGTTTACCTATGTTTTACAGTATAACCAGTATCATCGTTAACGACATTAACCTCTTTCAGTCAGTTTCACAACTCATAAAGGTGTAAATGTGCAAAGGAAAGGACCTAATACTTTAGAAAATGACAATTTGTTTAGTTCATGCAGTTTACACTCTTGTAAAATTTGTTGCATCGTTATATTCTGATTGTTGCAGCAGGAAGCAGTAATCATGGCAAGAAAGAGCTAACAGCTGGAGGAAAAATCCTTTTCTTATGACACAGTGATTTTAGAAACATCTTTACAAAACACAAAGCCACTGAAACCTAAAATGCAGGTTCAGACAGAGCACAAAACAATAATTTAGGAGATTAATGCTTTTGAAGATGAGATCAATTCATGCAGTTTGTAACAGAAAATGCCACAAGTGTCCAGTACAATCTTTGAAATGCATCTGGGTTATATCTTTTGTACAGTTGGTATCTACCAAAGCGAAATTTCTACAGACATCTATAATGGAGAATCACCTGAAAATGAGGTAAGTACCACCAGCTGATACAGTAAATGCCAAGTGGCTATTAGCAGTACCAGCTCATAGTAGACTCACACAGAAAAAAATACTTCTCTCCATTCTCTCATTTGTATCTAAATCTTTTGGGCACTTAATCATTTCCTAAAAGCCGGGATGGAGAAAGCAGTCTATTATTCCACGACAGACTGCAAAGTATTGTTCATATTGAAAATCGGTTTTGTACAGGCAGGCTGCTGAAGCAGTAAATCCTATTAAACCCTATTAACCTGTTCAAAGTCAAATGAAGACATTTAGAAAACAGAACACTTATTGCATTGAGTGGTGAAAGAAGATGATATGAACGAAAAGTTAAATGGATGCACCAGCTAGTTTATGCGCAGTTACAATTGGAAAATCACCCTAAACCTTTCTATCACCCATTTGTGCCCTTCAGGACATTAATTATATACCCCAAGTCTAACTAACTTACCATTCAAATGCTATCTTCTGTTCTGTCAATGCTAATTTTTGAGATTAAAAAAACAATTTCATGCTAATAGGACTACTACAGAAAATGCTTATGTTATAACAGTTTTACTAGTGCACTCTTCCTCTACCCCAGACATATGGCATTTTCTGTGTGTAGACCACTCTGGAGATTTACTGTAATTATGTCATGATGTGCTTATTGTTGTGGATTCGGCAGCCTTTCTGCATCTCTACCTGCTTTGTTCAAGAGCAGCTGCTAGCTTCAAGCTGTTGCCTGCTTCCAGTGGCAGAAGCTGAATGAAGGAGTGCTTTCTAGGGAAGACATGTTTTGAAGCAGACATACTGACAATAAACCAGTTCACTAGGGAGACATAACATTGACTGGATAAAAGTCGAGTAATCATTCTATGATAATTTACTGAAGCTGGGTGCAATTTGCACTGAACTAAAAATTCCCTCTGCTGCTGATGTCGGACTTGGAGGCCTTTAACTGATAAAGTGCGGCATTTGCTTTTATGAAGTAGCTGATCTTTGGAGATTCATTAAACCTTATTATTTCTTCTTATGCATAAATGACTATTAATACTTACTCACTGAATGAGAGGAATAGCAAGAATAGGATTATCTGAAGCAAGGCTCTACAGTCCTTCTCTTCCACCTACTCTCCCTGCTCGTCATGACTGAATACACTGAATTCAATTACTAAGGAAAGCCTTTGTCAATCTCTTGGTAAAATAATGAGTGCTTCAGATAAGGCTACCAGGCATCGCCTTGATTTCTGTGCCTGGTTTTCACTGTGTATCACCTGTGCCCAGTCAGTCTGCACTCCTCCCAGCTTTTGGTGGGAGTGAGAAGGGCCAGAGGATCCAGATCCTTTTCAGTAGCCACTTCCCAATAGAGCACTCACAAAAATCGGGGCTGTTTGTATGGCAGTTTACCTAAATCGGAAGTAGGGAATTGTGCCTCAGTACCAGATTTATTTTCTCTAATATTTAGGAGAAAAGTATGTGGAAGGCAAAATTAGTTAAGAAGAACAATAGGTGCAAACATGAATGAGATTTCTGTGCTCTTGTCACACCCCCCTCACTGCAAATGGCAGCTATTAATATTTTATCGACTTGAACCTCTGGGGTAGATTCCAGATGTCACTACTTGATCATGTCTACATATAAGAAAAAATAAATTCTGTCATGTCAGTGTTAAATTCCCATCTATGGCAATGATCTTGACCAGAGAAAAACACTCCTATGATTTTGCAGATGCTTTTTTTCTCCAGGTGAGGACTATGTTTGGCACCCCAAAATAAAATAGAGGAAAATTTCCAACATTTCATTATTAATTTGTATGCATTAAGAAATAGCTATTTTCTTTACCATGTTCAGAACAGAATGGTGACAGAGCTCAAGGGTAGAGTTGAAAGAATGCTACCTGTTCAGAAAAAAATTTGCTGTATTGCTTTTGGAAACGTGAATCACTTAATGCCAATCAGTTTCAAGCAGTCAGGTACTGAAAAACAGATATCTCAATAGTGCTGCAGTTTAGGTGAATGGTGCTGCTCAGGAGCACATCTTGAAAGCCCCCAAACACATAAGTGGTGCTTTCCACCTGTCCAACCACTGCTGAATATAAGGTCTATTAAAAAAGTGGTGAAATTGGCTCATACTGTCTGAGAATATGTGCTAAGAGCAGGTTACCTCTGATTTCAAGGGAGAGTCCTTTTCTTCAGCTGGATGGAACTATGATGTTTTTCACTAATGAATACTACCTGTCATTTAAAATCGGGACTACAGGTGAAAGACTCAGCAAATTTATGATAAAAAGTTATATCAGATTCTACTGTCCTTAGAATTGAAACACTGCAAAAGTCAGAGGGCAAAGAGTCCTTAGAATATGTCTACAGAGGGTCTTTCTTTTGCACACATTGTTTTGCATGCTACATAAGCACTGAGAAATTAGTTTTCATAGATAAGGCTATATTTTTATATACTTCATCTTTTGCACAGGAAGCTGTGCTAACAGCACACAAAAATGAAGCATGAAGTATACTGCAGAAAATACTATGCAATTTTCACCACAAATTTGAAAGCCTTAGGTGAAAGCAGGCACATTACTGGCCTTTTATGCATTTTTTTGCCAATTTACTGTGAATTTTCAATATCAAGAGAGATTGCTTTTTGTTTAATTACACATGCAATGGTATACTTATGATTACAGAATATATACAGTGCTGCTGATTGTTATTGCTAATATTATTCTTACATCTAAAGTACGTGTAATTAGGTTTCTCTACCATGCAAACTCATTTATAGAGAAAGAAAATTGAATGGACCAAGATCTTTCTCCAGAATATCTTCAAAACATAAAAAACCTATAGAGGCTCACCAAACCTAGGTGAGAAGACACCAGTCCAAGGCATCTGACCTGCACATAGCTATAAAGTGCTCACACGCAGCTCTTGAGCTATGACCCTGCTGTAAAAACGGTACCAGGACTGTGTTAGTACCAGAACTGTGGAATAATTTAAATACCAGCTGTGGGAGGAAGAAAGTCAGCAAGCCAGCACCACCAGTCAGCACAGCACCACC
Organism: Forpus xanthops; assembly: GCA_032466535.1. Classification (NCBI taxonomy): domain Eukaryota; kingdom Metazoa; phylum Chordata; class Aves; order Psittaciformes; family Psittacidae; genus Forpus; species Forpus xanthops. Next base: position 10,534 of record JASSUY010014019.1, read on the forward strand.
AGCTTTACATAGCCCCAGGACAGCCATGAGGCGCTGAACCTGGGGAATCATAATGTCATTGCTGTGTTGTTACTATCTACCCTAGAGGGTGAGCTAGAATCAGAGCCTCATGTGTGAAGGAGTACATGTGAGATGGTCTAAAGAAATACTCATGGAATTTCCCTCAGGCCTCAAAGTAATGAGGTCAGCTCACAATTCCAATTCCCCGCAAAATATCACATTCACTATTTACTTTTGCTAGTGCAAGAGGATCTGTGAGCAGAACTGCTTCTTCCAGTCTCAGCTCATGCTGAGGTGCTGTTGCCTTTCATTTCACCAGGGAAATAAACCTCTCAGAAACAGTTCTGTGTGCATTGGTCAGGTAACTTGTTTAAAGCCAAATTCCACTGAGTTGGAACAAACTTGTTTTCAGACAATTATCATATAACTTAGCTTTATGTGAGCCCAGTTCATTAAGAAGAGAAGCTTTTAGGGAAACGAATGAGTACAATTCAACTGACAAAGCTCCCTGCTCATTAGAAAAACGTTTATGCTTTTATGTGTACAATTCAGTTTTCTGCAAGGAGTAGTGAAGAAATGCAGGTAAAATTTGCTAGAAGCAACAACAGATAACACATGTAGGCATAAATAAATCTCTTCTTACAGCAATCCTTCAAAACACTAATGACATATGCTGTAACATTATTTTCAAATGGAAAACCAGCAATATGTGCTCTGAGGCAATGTCGAAGATGCTTGAACCTGATGTTGCTCCTCTGCTAACATGGCACGACAGTGTCATTAAATTAGGCTTTACAATGATTCATACCCTCTTCCCTTTGTGCTGATTTTGCCCAGTCCTGCAGTGAAAAAAACAGTCTTTCTAAAGTACTGATCTATATCATTAAGAATCAATTTTCTTTCAAACATTGTGTTGCCCTAGAAAAGAAATCCACCTTAATTAAATAATGTTATTTTCCCCCATTAGGTTCAAGAAGTCAAAACTTGATTACAGGAGCTCTTGTCTCCTTTCTCACATATAAATATTCTCACCACTCTACTAGCACAGGAGGAGGCAGCCGGTGTGCAAGGCATGTGCATGAGTGCATGTGTGTGGAAGAGCTGGAGGCTGCTGTTGAAAGGGAGGTGGGGAAACAAAATTAGTAAGGGTAAATCTGAGCGAAGGCTTTCACGTGCAAGATGTGCTTCCTGCTCAACTGAAGACCTTTGTGTTGTCTAGAAAGGGAAGTTGCATCAGGCGTATTACTGCAAACAGATGTACTGTATGTCACTTTTAGTCAGCACAAAGGAACTGGAAAATTAAGAATTCAGTGTTATTTCACTACTATACTTGAGGGTCAGATATTTTTCAAGAGCTTTGGCTTTTTGCACTAGCAGTAAGTAGATCTGATCTTTATAGAAATATATTTTTCCCCAGCATATGACATTGTATGTATTGTGTATTTTGAGCACAGGAATGGGATATGCTAGTTTATTAGCAGAACCCAAGGCCTATATTGACCAATGATACTTCTTAAAGATGAGTATTATCCATCTGAACTCAGTGAAGACCTTTAATACCATACAAATTCTTAGACTGATCCTTGCCCTGAGATTTTGTACCTCTAACAAAGGGACCTGCCTGTTTATTTTTAGTGTTTCAACCTGGAAAAGCCAGGACCAACTTATGTTTGTTTGATTCCACTCATGCGTATTTTGAGACCCACAGGCTTTTGCTGTTTATCTCACTCCTAATGATGTCATTAGTTGGGCAGCCTTTATTTTTCAGGCATTCCTATGAACGCCTCCCTCTCTCCCCTGCCTTCACTCTTTTTCCCCTGAACCTATCATGCACTCTGTCTTGCTGATACACCTACATGTTTTACACCCACTGTAAGCTTCTTTTAGTCCATCTCTGTTATTTGCTGCTGTATCTGAAGGAACTGCTGTCGTGGGTAGCAGTAGCAGTCATTTTTCTCCTCCTTAGTAGCTGGTGCAGTGCTATGTCTTTGACTTTCGGCTTGGGAACAGCACTGATGACACCAGTGTTTATAGTTATGGCTTAGAATGTTTAGGCTGGTCAAGGACTTTCTGTGTCTCATGCTCTGCCAGGGAGGAGGGGAAGCTGGGAGGAGGCAGAAACAGGGGACCTGACCCAAACTGACCAAAGAGGTATTTCATACCACAGCACATCAAGCCCAGGATGGTAAAATGAAGAGCAGAGTCCCGGAAGAGGGGGGCATGCACTGCTTGGTAGGGCTGGGTACATAGGTGGTGAGCAATTGTATTTTTCCCTTGTATTTCTCTTGTATTATTATTGGTGGTAGCAGCAGTGATTTATGTTATACCTTAGTTACTGAACTGTTCTTATCCCAACCTGTGGGAGTTGCATTCTTTCTATTCTCCTCCCCATCCCCCTGGGACTGGGGGAAGAAAGAGGGGGAAGTGAGTGAGCAAAACTGCATGAGGGCCTTAAACCACGACAACTGCTGGTCTTATTCTCCGCTCAGGTCTCATCAACATCTTCCCATTTTTTTTTTTTTTAATTTTAAAGAAGGAAATAATAAAAAATAGGTATCATGTATTCTTCTTTTCCTTTGCAGAAGGTTTGTTTACCTTTCTTCCTTGAAATGCAGGAGTTTTACAAGCTATCAATTCCTTTAACCTCTGCTGTCTTCCTGATGCCCTCCTAATCTCCCACTTAGTAAATCTCAGTTCCAGAGGAGCATCCTGCTTCTACACATGCCATGTCTTTTCCTTGCTCCTGACCAATGCCTCAGTCTAGCCTTGAACCCATCTAGAAGGTCACAATAGAGATGATTTTCCACAGCTTGGTTTATGCCTCCATTTCTTCTCTTTAGTTTCTTCCAGGGAAATTCAACTACTCCATTCACCTGCCAAGCTCTCTGTGGCTTGTCCTACCTGCCTTGTCCCCTTCTGTCAGTATGAGAGAGTACTGCTGACGAGTCACCAGCTTGTTGTCAGCCTGTTAATAAATTTCAAATTTTCACACATTTTCCTTTTTTGCTGCTTTTTAGGGGAATTTTCCCCCAGATAATGCAAAGTTTAGTCATTACTATGGTTCATAGCTCTTTTTAAGGCTTTTTTATCATGGCTACATAAAAGCTCACAGTGGTCCAACAGGAGATGCAATGAAACTGCAAACTAGTATTCCCTCTCTGTTTTTCTGTCTTTCCTCTCTTTTCTGTCCTTATGGGTTCACTGGCTTGTTTTGTACTTTGAAGGTTAGTTCTTTTGGACAGGAATCGCTGCTTTGCAGCTGTCTACTGCTTTGCAGCAGTGCTTTGTTGTCCTCAGCACTGTGTGGGGCTTTTAAGTGATATAATATCAGAAACATATTTGAGCATATGAATCTAAAGCATATATACACATCCCACTAAAGAAATTTCTATGAAAATACACTGTTACTCACTGCTCTCACTCCTCTACAAGGGCATGAGATTATTTTGGCACCTGTGCAATGCTAACATTCATGATTTTAGGAAACTCTATTCTAATTATTATCAGTCTTTGAGAAAAGCAGGTAGCATTAATGCTATTCCACTGTTCTAAGTGCTTAAATACATACATGGATTGCCTTTCTGTAATATTTGATTACCTGACAATGTTCAAAAGAACTATCCTGGCAACATCTTTTTGAAATATTTAAGAACCATTGTTTGTACAGTACAGACAATAATGGGCATGAATTAAGCACCCTGCCAAAGGTCATCCTGCAAGTCTGCAACAAGGCAGAGATTTTGAAGCTGCCATCCTAACTGCATAGCTGTATTATTGAATTTTAATAACACAGTTATACTTCATGATGTTTTAAATCAATCTAACAGCATCAGAACTTGAAGGCATGCCACAGACTGCAGAATCCAAACAGTACACATTTACTGAAACTAGTATGGATGTATAATTACATATTGCAAATTTTAAAGCATGAAATAATAATCTTAATGACTGCATGAAGCATATATTCAAGTATAAATACAGGAAGGAGTAAAAAGGATACAGACTAATATACAGCACATAAAAGTCAGTGGACAGGATCACTATGGAAATGGTCAATACTTTTATGTAGCAGTTTACTTACGGTTTTATTTATTTGGTATGTAAATTGCTATCAATAATGTAGATACAATATATAAGAAATGCTTTCCCCCCACTCATTTTACTGGAATAATATTACACAGTTCATCTGTTCAAGGGCTATATAACTAAAACCCAAATTGGCTAAGGTGATGCCTTCACATTAGCCTTATTCCCATAACTCGGGCACTTAGTTCCACTAAAATCAATAGACTTTTGAGTATATAAGTGAGTAGTAAAAGACAAGGGTAATAAATACTTTTAATCCTGTGTTGGCAAAGAGATAGGTAACTCTGTCACACTTATAGCCAAGGCTGATCTTTGATTTGCATATTTTCAGGGTTTTGATCTACAAATGGATTTTGATTTGTTGACTTTTGCATGAACAGCCTTGTGGGAGTGGGGGCAGGTCATGCATAATCAAAGAGTAAAACATAGTTAGAAAGAAGATATAGAGAATCTGTATGAAATACAATTACCATTATCATAATTTCCTTGTACCACACAAAGGCCTTATTGTACTGGGTGCAATCAACATTTAGGGCTCTTTGACAGATCCAAGAGATCCCTATCTATGCAAATGGTACAGTGTCTTCTAAATTGAATGTGAACAATTTTGGTATGTTTTCCTCTCTGCTTAGGGAGAGACACAGAGAGATGAAATGACTTTCCCAAGGACATTGTTGTAGACCTGGAAGCACAAGCCGCTGACCTAAACCAAAGCTTATGACCTGAACTGAAAAGATTTCCACCTTCTGTTATAAGACAAGAGTTCAATAAAAAGTACAAATGAAGAAAATTGTACAGAGGCTCTGTAGCTAGAATCAGACATCGATGGGTATGGGTGCCTGTGAAACTGCAAGCATTTTTAGCTATCTGATCAAAAAGCTGGGATGCATATACTATTTGTACCTAGAGCCAAGCACCACCTTAAGCCCTGAGAATTCATGCCAAGGTTAGCAGAGATGTATAACCTGCAATATATCCCTCCCAGACACTGCTCTTCTCATGGTGAAGTGGCATCTATATCTCCTGTCATTTAGGGGTGGGTGGGAACTTTCATTCATCCTCTGTGTTGTAAATATTATACAGAATTCAACTCAGATTTCACAAACCAGTAGCATATCAAATCTCCATTAGTACCTCTGACCTCATTCTTTACCTGGAACAATTCTCTTTAGAGATCAGCAATTCAAATGTATATACCTTTGAAACTCAATAGTCCAGAAAATGAAATAACTCTTCGGATGTAAGCAGCAAGAACAAATAACCATTAAGCACATGGCACTTAAATGTATGAAGCATATGGTTATCCAAGTCATGCCATCATCAGACCACTTCATTTTGGTAATATGTAGGCACCAAGGACAGACAGAGATGTGGGCCTTGCAGAGGACATTGGACAGTCCAGGTGCTCAAGGCATCATGGCTCTGTAAAGGGAATTTTTCTGGGAGAGAAGAGTCAAGAGCTTCACCCAGTACATGAGCACAGATGGAATTGAGAGTTACCTTTGTGCACCAAAACAAGTGAATTAGCTGCGGCCAATTCTTTATGTATCGGCACACCATTCGATAAATTACTGTTGCTGTCGAAGTGCAATGAATATAAGATCTCACCTTTACAGATTCAGCTATAATATTCACCAAGAACTGGGGAGGGCAGGGAAGCAGGGAGTTATTCCACAGAAATGCCTTCCCAACATGTTTTCTGAGACCCCAGGGTTTCACACAAAGCAGAACAAATCACACCTTTAGCAGTTCTGTTCAGTTCCATACAGCTGTGTGCTGCAGGTGGTGCCCTAAAAATGTGTTTGTTTATTTTGCAGCACTGCAGGCTGCAAAGCTGCCCTTAAAAATTAAACGCATTCCCCTCACTTGCATTCTCTATTCTTCACCTGAACCCTTCTCTCTCTTTCTAACTTGCTGGAAGACGATGGTAAGATGTAGACATACAGTGATAGCAATGTGGCTCAATCTCAAAAAAATGAAATTGAAGGTATTATTATGGAGAACAGAGTGAAAACAGACAGGGATGGTGTGTGGCACTGAGATTTTAGTGGTGTAATAATTCTGGAGAAGAGGAGCCTCATAAGAGGAAGGGACCTTATCTGTCCTGAAAGGAGGTTGTAGTGAGGTGAGGGTCGGTCTCCTCTTATCATAAGTGATAATAGGACAAGAGGTAATGGCTTCAAGCTACGCTAGGGAAGGTTTAGATTGGATATTAGGAAAAATTTCTTCACAGAGAGGGTGAACAGGCTTCCCAGGGAAGTAGTGGAATCACTGTCCCTGGAAGTGTTCAAAACCCATGTAGATGAGGCTCTCAGTGATACGGTTTACTGATGGTCTTGGCAGTCCTGGGTTAATGGTTGGACTTCATGATTTTAGAGGTTGTCTCCAACCTATTTGATTCTATGATTCAGAGAGGCAGCTAGCACAGTAATTGAGTGAAAAATCAGTGGAAACTTCAAAATTTGCATAAACATGAAAAAATAAGATGGCAGCTGAGTATGAATTAAAATGCAGACATGCGAATGGCTGCATGACAGACCTAAATGCACATTATATGATAATTTTTTTCTATCTGTGATGCAAGAATTGATTTACTGATAGGGTTTAGAGGCTGTAGTTTTCCACTAGCATCACCCAATGTGCTAAGTGCTCTGTTCTATGAGACAAAGGAGCAGTTGTGGCTGTGTTGCAGACCCTATTGTCACTGTGGCTTATTCTGATCCTGCTTTGCATACATAAATGCTAAATAACTAAATTGAGATAATCCTTTTTTTATCACAGTTTTATTGCACATATTAGTTCTCAAATAATTTTTGCCCATTTTGAAGATTTTCTAAACCAGGATCATTCATCTGGTGAAAGTATAGAGACCACCAAACTGAAGTCAATTCTTCAGTGTGAGCTAAACTAGCAATTCATTCCAGTTGTTTGCTTATCCTGAGCAAAATCCATTGCTCAGGAAAAGCTGGCAAAATTTATGTGCATCATCATGTCTGCTTTAGCCCTTCAGGCCAGTATTATGCAATGAACAATACTCTGCACAATGGGGACTATCCTGACCTTCGGAATCATCTAACCTTCCAGTTGCTTTAATTTATACTTAGTTTAAGCAGTAGAAGAAATTAAAATTCTCCAAAATGTTACTCTTAAAAACCTAAAATCTTTGTTGACTTGCACAAAATTAGCAGCAGTATTCGTATAGTTGACAATTGGTGCTGTTAGAGCCTAGGACATGTTCCTTTGGAGACATGAGGTCTGTTGGAGACTATGAGTATTCCATACCTCCTTAGCAGAGTATCTGCCTGCAATCCTGAAATATTCTACAGCCCACCTTGAGACTTGCTTTTTAGAAAGTATAAAATATGGGGTTGGATTATAGTTTTTATCTTAGCTGTCATATTCTTTCCATTAAGTAATCAACAGCAAACACCACATCTATGTGAAGCCTAACCTTCTGTAGCTGGATTCCTTGTGAGCTTACTGGCAAGCTGTACAAAATGCACTCAGTATAATGTTTTCAAAGATTGATGTAAGTTGTCCTCAGTGAAGCTGAATGTCAAAACTTTTCATGACAGGCAGTAGAAAGCATCCTTAAAAATTGCTGCAGTGCTACCAGTTGTGAAAAAGCCAAGATCAACATCAGCTTGATCATTGCCATGAACATACAGAAATACAAATAGAAAGCAAGTAACCATTTTGTAGGCTGCAACACATAGTTTTACAGTTAAAGTGCAAGATCCACTTAAGTGTCCATAACAGAAAATTAAAAGTGAAGTTTAATTTCTTTCTATTAAACTCAAGATAAATCTGATCTAAAGCTTATGTTTGTTGAAAGCTAGTTTACTGAAAACCTAGTAATATCTTCTATATTTGTGTTACACATTTCTGTACAGTACAAGGTAATTTCTCTCTTCTTCACCAGGTTTACTATGATAGTGAATTTATGCTAGAATTCCTATTAGAAAAAGAACCCCATGCCTACAACTGGAAATGCAAAAATGGTGTAAAGTTGCGATCATGAGGTTTGGAAAACTGACTGACAACTACGCTGTGTAGCTCTTTATTTGTGATTATCACCTTTGCAGTAACATGAATGGAAACCTAGAAACCCAGCTCTGTATAGCCAGACACACAAAAAACATTGTTGCGGGACACAACTGAGCTTGAACTATATATTCTTTGAGGTGTTTTTTCATCATTCATTACATTAAAAAAAAAAAGGTAAAGAAATAAGCTTGGATATCTCCTTTGGAGGACTTGAGGATAGAAAGGCTCGGCAGACAGATCTGTACAGGCTGGATCAATGGGCTGTGGCCAGTGGCATGAGGTTCAACAAGACAAAGTGCCAGCTCCTGCATTTGAGCCATGACAACCCTGTGCAATGCTCCAGGCCTGGGGAAGAGTGCTGGAAATCTGCTTGATAGAAAAGGACCTGGGGGTGTTGGTCAGCAGTCAGCTGAACATGACCCAGCTTGTGCTCAGGCAGCCAAGAAGGCCAATGGCATCATAGCCTCTATCAGAAATAGTGCGGCCAGCAGGGCCAGGGCAGTGATCATCCCCCTGTATTCTGCTCCAGTGAGGTGGCACCTCGAACCCTGTATTCAGTTCTGAACTCCTCACTGCAAGAAAAGACATTGAGGTGCTGGAGCAGGTCCAGAGAAGGGCATGAAGCTGGTGAGGGATCTGGAGCACAAGTCTTATGTCTCCAAGGGCTGGAGAAAAGGATGCTCATGGAGATCTGATTGCTCTCTACGACTATCTGAAAGTAGGTTGTAGTGAGGTCTGTATTGGTCTCTTTTGCCCAGTAACAAGTGATAGGACAAGAGGAAATGGCCTCAAGTTGTGCCAGGGGAGGCTTTAGATTGGATAGTTGGAATAATTTCTAAGGGTTATACCAAGTACTGGGATAGGTTGCCCAGGAAGTGGTGGAATCTCCATCTCTGGAGGCACTGCTCCAAAATTGTATCTATAGTAATTCAGTTATGTCATCTTTTCACCTAGGTCAGAGATAACAGAAGGCAAAATTGGTTGAAAAAGATCTATCAATTTTCCCCAAAACAAGCTGTTTTAATTCATTATTTTCTGAATGTAGCAGTGATTTCTTACCCTCCTAAAAAATTACAAAGACTTCTGATTTTGAATTTCATATAACATTTTGTTCATTTGGAAAGAAACTTCAAATTCTTCTCCAGTAAATTCAAATTGATCAGTTTTGGGTTGTGTGAACTGATGAGTGAATCTATTTCATCTTTTGAAACTTACTCCTTCATTTCGGCTTTTCTTTCTTTATTCAATTTGGCTTTCACAGCAACACCTGTAACTTAAGTCACAAATTATATCCCATAGTGTAATTTGAATGTAACCTGATATAAATGATTTGTGGCATTGCTAAGGGTCAAATGGAGGTCAGGAATAAAAGCATGTCATGTCAGCAGTTCTAAGGGCAATAAATATGTATGTTGATGCATTTCTTGTACTGGGGTCTTAAACCAGCTGCAAGAAACAGAAATTCAAACAAAACTAACTTAGAGCCAGGGTTTGTGAATGAATGTTGCAACACTTTGGTAATGATGTTCTGCAAGAAGAAATCTAGAAAATGTGGTGAAACTGAAGCTAACTAGGTAAAGTAAGTAACTAAACACTTACTGCAAGGAAGATCTGAAGAGAACTGTGAGCCACTTCTATGTACTGATATTCAAGAAGACACCCCGAGACAGTGATGTATCGATGATCCTCTGGTGCCCAGTCTGGTGCTGGGGTTACTGAGGTCACTGTGCAGCCTGGCCCATTCTCCATCCACCAAGAACGATGCATTGAAATATTAAAGGTCAGAATGAGATCTGTTTCCTGCAAAAGAACAAAGTAAGAATTAGTGTACTGGAATGGTACTCAGGCATCAAGAGATTTCACAAGATGCATTAAAAAGACAAAAGCAGTGATAAAACTGCACTGTTACATGAAAGTGGATCTTGCCTGCAGCAAGCAGAAGTTGCTGTACTTACTCAGGTGGAATTGCTTTGGAGTAGAAGAATAATCCTGCAAGCCAGCACATAGATGCCTTCTAACCCAAAGCATTCTATGATTCAGTGATCTGTTCCTAGACGTTATGATAGCCTACACTGTATCAGTCATTTCTGTTACATTGCCCATTTTCCTGAAGAAACCATAAGGACTGATGGACGTGCAAAATTACACAGCAACTCTCCTCTGTCAGTACCTAGAAATATGGCCAATATTTTGGCGGTCTGATGAAAAAAATTACACAAGTCCTCAGGATCCAAGACTTCATAGACTTTGATATGTATCTTCAAGGGGTTTTATCTCACAGACGCTGTGAATCAGACCTGTGGCAATTATACTGAAATACTGGAGAAGATGTAAAAGAAGTATTCGGTACATATGCTTGCAATTGAAACCTCTTTGTAATGACTCTTTTAGATTTCTAACTTCCCAGGAGTCTATAAGAAAATAGCCAGTGAATGCTGCCTTGTCTAAAGACTGCTTAGCTTGTTAAAAAGCAGTGGCAGAGGCCTGCAACCTTTAACTCCAATGCAGCTAGTGCAATGGAGTAACTAGTCAAGCTTGCTTTCCATTAAGACTGAATTCATAAATAGTTCATAAAGGATTATTAAATGATTAATATACATCATAAACAATACTACATATATGACTTTGATAAATTATACTTGGTTGCACATTACCTGAGGGTATTTTACATAGTTATAACAAAACTATGTACTTTGTGGATTCTGTAATAGCTTAGAGTGTTTACCAACCCTTTATAAATAATTTGTAAGTTTAACCTTATTGTAAAGTGTAAGTATCTGGTCTCTGTGCACATGTGCTCAGTCATGCAAAAAAATTGCTTTCAAGTAATGTCTTTGCAAAGCCAAATTCTTCCCACACCTAACCTACATTTTTTTCAGTCTGTTGATGACATTAATAATTAAGATTCTCATAAAGATTTTAGAATGCAATTGTTTAATTAGGTTTACCATGCCAAAAGGAATAGAACATCATTCTGTAGCAGAAACATTGTATCCACATTTTCCTTCCTTCAAAAATTGTCTTTTTATCAGTCCCACTTCTTCTCCTTTTTTGCTCGAACTCATACAAAGGCAACTCCATCCAGAGAGGTTTTGGATAATGCCTTGACTGACACATCAATTAGTCTGTGGTTGAACTCAACATTAGTGTAGCTGAAAGGTCTTTTTTTTTTAAAGTTGCAACTCTTCTTTAAAAGTGCAGAACTTTAGTAAATTTTAAAATAATAAATTCCTATCCTATATAAGCACACCCAGCTGTCAGATGTCAGGAAGGTTCATAAATATTTTTGTGATGAATAATTACCCTACATTCTCACAACAGCCCACTTCAGCAAACAATAAGCTGTATGAGTAAATATATGAAGCTTCACATGAATTTAATCATGCAACTAACTTCAAGCATTTGGAAAAGGGACGTTTGGTCAGATACTGCAGCAATAGGGCAAGGGGTAATGGGTTTTAAATTTGAACAGGGGAAGTTCAGGTTAGATATGAGGAAGAAGTTCTTTACTGTGAGGGTAGTGAGGCACAGGAACAGGCTGTCCAAAGAAGTGATAAATGCTCCATCCCTGGCAGTGTCTAAGGCCAGGTTGGACGGAGCCTTGGGTTACATGGTCTAGTAGAAGTTGTCCCTGCCTGTGGTAGGCGGTTTGGAACTAGATGATCTTAAGGTCCTTTCCCACCCTAATCATTCTACGATTCTACGAAGGCAATCAAAGCAACAGTTAACATTTGCATAAACTATGCAATTTTCCCCCAGGATGGATACATTTACCATGGCTGTAAGTCTTCACCCACAGCAAAATTTTCCTTTCTTTGGACCCCTCCCTACCAAAGCTGCAGACACTGGAAAGTATCTGCCAGATGTTTTTTGTAAATGGGCATTTTTACCACATCCCAGCCAGAATACTATTCTTTCTGGAGTCAGAGCTATAATGGCCCCTCAGTAGCACACTGGCATTCTCACCTAGTGTAAGAAAGTTGAAGAAAGCTATCTTTGGAGTAGATTTATTCCTGAATGAATAAAACTGGAATCCACCATATTATTGTCAGAAGACCTCTAAGCCATTCTAGTTACCATGGAAAATTCTTAACCTCTAGTCTCTTATCAGAGATGCAGTATGAATGAATAGGGCTTATTGTCTGACTATTTTAGTATTTGCAATAACTTCAGAAGAATCACGATGGACTAAAAATATTTTATGAAGTGCAGACAAAGGATGAAAAATGTATTTCTTGAAAAACAAAGGGATAAACTGGCTTGCAGGAACTGAGTATTTGTTCTGTATCTGCCAGATGAAGTTAAAATGGATCACAAGGAACCAAATATAAAAATTAAAACTGGGTTCTGTGGTTAGAACACCATTGCTCTAGAGACAGTTATGTTTGCTTTCAAAGGATGCAGTAACACAAAAGTTTACAGGTTAGAAGCATAAGTTTATTCCCAAGTTACTCAGGAAATATAATCACACATTAAAATATTTATAATTACATATGCAAATAAATCTTCATAAAGTCCAGCTTTCTTCCATCCCTGAATTTATCCCCAGATGATTTTCTGAAATGATTTGTTATATTTAGAAAATTCCCTTACACTCAAATCATCTTTATACAGTTAAGTTGAATGCTGTGATTAGGGCTAATCTTGTTTCGTTAAGGAATAATCTTCCAGTGCTTACCAGTAAAAAATTATGGGACTTTATCACATCTCTGTCCTATTTCTATCTCCAAGTAATCAGTGAAATGCTGTGGTGCCTCCTCTATTTATAAAATAGACCTGACACCTGTCATAGAAAGGTTACATTCTTTTTTACAATAGTAAACCAAAATAAATTCTACTGAAATCTTAACAAGCTGTGAACAATGTGGTTGAGAAGGCTTTCAAGAAGTGCAGCTATTACGTATTGAACCAGCTAAAAACTGTGCACTTTAGAAAGTAAAACATCAAGCAGATGTGAAATCTGATTGTGGTAATATTAGGCATCACAGAATCATAGAATACTTATGGTTGGAAAGGACCTCAAGATCATCTAGTTCTGACCCCCCTGCCATGGGCAGGGATGCCTCACACTAGACCATGTTGCCCAAGGCTCCATCCAATCAGGCCTTGACACTGCCAGGGATGAAGCATTTACCACTTCTTTGGGCAACTCGTTCCAGTGCCTCACCACTCTCAAAGTAAAGAACTTCTTCCTTATATCTAACCTGAACTTCCCTGTTTAAGTTTGAACCCATTACACCTTGTCCTGTTGCTACAGTCTCTGATGAAGAGTCCCTCTCCACCATCTTTGCAGGCCCTCTTCAGATCTCAGCTGGAATAAGAATGATAATGAAATCAGATTTTGAAAAACCAACATGTAAGTTAAAAGCTGTAAATTCTAATCCATAAATAGATGGGATAAGAATAAATACAGAAGGAGCCTGTTCACTGCAAAGTCAGCCGCTGCACAGTTAAAGCTTCTCAGCTATAAATTGTTATGGGCTTTGAACTTGCCTTTAACCTTCAAACCATGTGCCCCTATACACAACCATATTAGCAGAGAAATTCCTGTTGCTTTGTAGTGAAGGTCACCCAACTTATAGAAAAGTTTTACACCATAGTGAGAAAACTGTTAAGGACTTGAATCTCCTTGTAGAACTGTAGAAGCCAAGGAAGGGATGATGTAGCTATCTTTAACATCTCTTAAACTGAAAATATTTAGAGCTATTTTTGAACACACTCTGCTCGCTATTTATTTTGTTCATTGTTTGAATACAGTTTTAGTGGACATAGACAAAGTCTACATTGGAAGCTGGGGATTTGTTGTACTCTCTAGTGTATTTGCCATCTGTTTTCTTTCCAACATCTGTGGCTCAAATATTGTTCAGGGAAATGCAGAGAAATGGTCTGATAATCCTTGAAGCTACAAAACCTAACAAGAACTGTTGATACATACTAGGCATGCCGATGCAGTGTTGTTCACATTCTGTATTTTGAGGACAATTTCATTATCCTAAATTCAACAAACAGCTGCTTCTTCATGGACACAGAAATACACCTGTATGAGCTTTATTGATGACCACTGTGCTGCTTTTGTAAATCCTGGTGGTATTTGTAAAGCCTGTTGATGAAAATTGGTGCATTGAAGTAGATTTTGCTATTCAACAGGGAGGGTAAAAAAAAAGCCCAACCAAACCCAAACTGCCAGAGGAAAATACTTAGCAGAACATCTTTGCTGACATTCTTAAGATGTCCTGGTAAGTAGTCAAAGGAAGAACTGGTGGATTAGACAAAGGCTAGAATTTGGAGGTCTCAGAGGCTTAGATCTCAGAGATTAGAAAATGAAACATTTCCAAATTAAGTCTGTAATTTGATTTCTGCTTAGTCTGTAAAAAGTGTTGAGCTCTGATGGATTTGTGCCTGCGCTTAGTATGGGAGTTAAAAATTTTTGCTGGGTTAACTGCATAGTACATAACATTTTCTGACTGAGGATTGCTGATGGCAGAACATAGCAGCAGATAGCTTTGCAAGAGCTGCTAGAAATGAACACAATCTTCCTTGCATTAAGTAGCAGCAGGGGGACAGTTGTGCTCAAAATGAAGATTGCTCTGTGTGCAATGTATTACTACTAGTACATATTAGTAGAGTATACTTATCTCTATGCAGTAACAACAATACATTACTGTTTCAATGGATATTGTTGGGTGCAGCTTAGAGAAGCTGATCCCAAAGAGAGTGCCAAGAGAAAAACGAGGCAGTAGTGATTCAGGGTAATTCTCTTTGAAATTCCAGGAGATCTTGCAGACTCTGGGAAATTAAATTTCATTAAACCATTGACTTCAATGGTTGTGGCTTGCTGTGTCATGGGAAATAGGTTTCTTCCATTTTTCTAATTAGGAATTGCTGAATCTGTGCAAACTTGCCAACCTCCTGAAGAAGGTCTGTCAAATACAACAATATAACCACTTGTTTCATTTTTCAGACTCAGACGAGCAGGAGCAGGCTGCTTGGAGACTGACTGATTACACAAGGTTTCAGTGATAAAAAAATGATCAGGGTTTGAAAGCATTTGTAGTTCCCAGTGCCTCAGATGCACAGGCATTTCTTTTCTTCTTTTATCTCACTTTTCCACTAAAGCTAACTCCTATCAGGTAGTACCATTTCTTCATGCAAGCAGACCTTTTCCTGTCTAAAGGAAAAACCTGCCCTCACTAAAGAGTCAAAATAGAGCTTTTTACTTTTTTTATTTTTAATTTTTTGCTTTTTAATCCACACTTGACATGCAGGAAATAATCACTGTACATTTGTGAGCGGATCATGGATATTTAAAGTTTCGAATTTTTCTTATCCTGTGGCACATGAACTTATTTTTAGCCTCTCCACTTTTTTGTATGTGGTGATTCTTTCCCTTTAATTTGAATATTTTTTTTTCCCAGTAAACTAGAATACTGTTCTTTAATTTTCTCTTATAAAACAGTTTTGTAACAGTATAATTTCAAATTGGCCATGGAGCCCAATTTAAGTATTTGCTATTAATCAGACAAGATTTAACCAGTTTGAATCAACCCAACAGATTTACTTCTGAAGTTCATGCATGAAAACCAGCAAAAATTGTCTCACTGCTAGGTTTTCTTAATATTCTGCTAAAAAATGCTCCAAAAGTATCTTAGGTTATTTTCAATGCACTTCCGAACATGTCAATGAATGAGTTAAAAAGATACCAGCATGAAAGAAGTTGTCCTGGTGAAACTGGAATATTAGATTAATAGAATACCACAAAATAGTCTTCAAAAAGCACAGGTACTGCTACGCAGAGATTTTCATTACTGCTTACTATTCTGTTACAAGATACCTGTCAATAATCTCACAAAATCGTTAGAGCTGCGATCAAGGTTATCTTAATTAAGATCTCAATATTTTTCTAGTATTGGAATATGTACATTGAAAAACCTAGTAATTCTAATCTGCTCTGTTTCAACTCATTAAAAAAAGATACCTGCTGAACTCCAGAATATTAATTTCATCAGCTCAGTGGCATCAACATTTTTGTTAACATCTTTCTTCAAAAAGTTTCTATCTATATAGCTCTTAAATGAAAAATATCATAAAAAGAAATTTCAAACTTTCTATTTGCATTGCAAAGTTAAAATGATTATTAATATCCCATGAATAATTTTTATATTTAAACAGAATATTTTTAGACTAAGAATATTCCTGCTAAGATAATTTTCTTTTTTTTTTTTTGTGCATAACAAGAGAATTAGTCTCATCCCAGCAACTCCATGTCACTTATCACGGGGACTGAGAAGTTGCAGTCCCTGTCCTATCCCACAGAAGCTTTCATTTAGCTCTTGTACACATTTAGCAAAAACCCTGAGCACTAGAATTTTTGTATGTTCTTGGAAAATTGCTTTCTGGAGGATATAAGGATGCACAATTATAAAATACACCGAAACAGGCAGACGACCAGGGGTGCTCACATCCCAGGGTGATACCTAGCTCTATGGATACTTATTTCTCATTATGGAATTATCAGGGATATCATTCTGCAACTGAGAATATTTGTTCAAGAAAATTGACTTAAATGTAATCACTTTGTTTTGAGAAGTTTCTTTTTTGACAAATTGCCGTTCTCTGAGGAAAACAGCTTGCTGCAAAACTTACTTTGTTAATGTGGGTGTTTTCTAGTGGCCAGTTTTCCAATCTCATGTGATATTTGTTGTTCTATTCCTACTGATGGGCACGGAATTATTACCAGATATTAAAACCTGGTAATAAGGTAATAAGGAAGCAAAATCTAGCTTTTTTCATTTCAAAAGACAAATCTATTCTAAAGTCTGGATTAAACCTGAAAGTATAAACATGAAATTGAAATACTTACTGGTGTACCAGAACATGATGATCTTGATATCTTTGTAAAGTTTTTGCGTTGAAGTGGATTTGAAAGGCCTGATTTAGGGCAGGAGCCAGAGTTTAAAACAAGGTGATGGCGCATGATCTCTTTTCCCACCCCGAAGCTATGTTTCACAAAAGTAGTGAAGAATTTTATGCCTCTACTAAACCCAGTGTGGGTCTGGATTTCTTTCCAAAGTGAGGTGAATGTTTCAGTGGTTCCCAAACCCCAGTTAATCACTTTGAGCTGAAAACACATTATTTCACTGCTTTCACAATGTCTCAGTACTCGTTTTTTATGAGTAAGGGATAATGCTTTTTAAAGATGTTTGTTTAGCCTCTTGGGACTGATTTTTCCCCCCTCTTCTTTTAAAATGGTAAAAGGGCTTTGTCTCTTGTCTTGGTTTACCCCAGCGAATACACAGATCGATAGTGCTTAGCATTTGCAGACTCAAATATAAATAACCTCTTAATTATAAATAAAACCCTTCTAAGTACAAGGACATATTATATTTGGAGAATCACCAAAAGACTATGCAGAACTTCCAGTGAGCTGAGAACACAGTTCTGCAGGCTGCAACCATAAAGTTCTAGGCTTTGAATAAAATAAGAGGATTAAATAAATATCCTTAAAATGTTTTCCTTTTCTAGAGCAAATGATATACTGTGTTGATGAACAACCTCAAGAATACTATGCTTGATCACCTCTGTCCAAGGTAAAATTTTATGGTCCAACATTTAGTAAGGAAAGATGGTGTAGATGGTGTAGTAAGGAAGTGTATGGCATAGAACTTAAAATATCAGTAGATTTATAGAGTGCATGCAGAAAGAAATTCTAGCTCATGTATTTTGTTCAGTGTCCCCTAGTGTTGGGTTATTGCACAGTAATAGGTGCTGTAAAATAAAACACATATGTACAGTGATAAAACTTTGTTTTCTCATTCTTATGACTTTTTATTCTTGTTTAAAATGTAAATAATTCTCACTTTTTTTGTTTTTAAAAGCTCCATTTATAATCCCAGGTTAGACCTCATGTCTACAGTGAAGAATATTCTTTTGTTTGAATCAGCCTCTGCTGTCAAATGTAGAAGAACTTACCACCTGCAGTGTGTGCAGGGAACACTAAGCAGACTTGAACAGAAGAGTTATCAGACCACAGAAATAGTTCTGTTATCCCAGAAGTGGTGTTAGGAAACATGAGATCATTGTCATGCGGAATGGCTTCATGAAACACCAGGCTGATGATAAACATATGTTGTATGTAGTGCTCTATAGTCTAATCACTTCTAGACAGCAGTGATTTTATATGCATTAAGAATTCAGAATAAAGATGCCTGAATCAGTCAGGAAATTGCTGAAACACATATGGAATCATCTTAGTTTGATTAAAATCTAGCACAGGTGAATATTTTCATAAAGGTTTACTTCTGTGGGTAGGTTGCAATGAGCTAAAACATCAACTGAAAATACACAGCTAGTCCTTACAGTACACTTGTATTCTAAATAAGAAATAAAATATCCAGATTTAAACGGCTTATATTCCTTTACAGCCAGTAGAAAGGACTGAGTTGAAAGCCAGTGCCAAGTATTCATGAAGGATTCTGAAAAGCTGCTTAGGGAACCAAGATATGATGTTGTACAGGAAGCCAGACACACACTGATGATAAGGAAGCACAAAGGCAGAAGTGGAAGTGTGGGCTATATCTACATAGACCTTACGTCCAGTTTAAGAAATGGTGTGGAATAACTTTTCTTCATTAACTATTCCAGGCTTTTTCACTATAATTTATTCCACTATTGACCAGATTGATAGACATCCACACAAATCAGATTCAGATCTGAAGCTGTACAGCATTCATGCAAATTTGTGCCCGAAAAGCAAAGTTAGACAAGTGAAGCCACACCAATACACAATAAGTACAATATGCACAAAGCCTGTGTGTGGCATTCTCTAGTGCAACACTGCTCAATACATATGCAAGGACATTTTTGATAGTTAATTTGACATATTTTGTACCTAGATGTAACTTCTCTCAATTTTAAGGGATTGCACAGCTGCAACTCCAGCAGGTGACATAGGAAAACCTGTGTCATGGTGTCTGGTGCTCGTGGGTGACAAAAGCTCCTTTTGCCCAAGCTCTACTTATCCCACAGACTTTGAAACCCACCTTTAGTTCCTGACTGAAAGGTCCTCTTTATTTTTATTTTTAACAAAAAAGGCATTTGTCAGATGCTATTTGATTCTGATAAATTTTAGTACATCAAGAGTTTATTTATGTCCTTGCAGGTGATGGTGTTTATTAGAATACCTCAGGCTATGCTCAGATTTGATAAATCAAACTCTTTTCACTTTGCGTTTACATAATTTCTGGTAATTCATTTAACATCAGGTGGAATTGCACTCTTTTTTTTGTGGTGTAGTGTTATGTCACTCAGCATGAAGATTAGTTTTATTAAAACTAATTTGACCATTCACTACTGTTATCTAAGTACAGAAATAATAAGATATAACCCATTTTGAACACAGAGTGAATTGCAGATATTTTGTATATTGGCTGCTTCCTGCATTTGAGAATTATTTGAATTATTTCTAAGAAACAAAGTGCGTTTTTTCCTCTGTTGTATAGCTGTGCCCCAGACATGATTCTGAATGATAAGACTACTCAGGAATTCCAATTTAGCTAGTTCTAGCTTTCAAAAAGAACAAGAATGTGAACACCACTGCAAAAAATACATTTCAACATTTTCATGAGATAATGTTATACTTTTTCAAACTTGACTTATTAGAACACTTATGCTGCATTTGCTAACTGGAACATGTTAGCATTCCCACATATGCAGTGACAGTAAAGCAGGCTCAAATCCCTGGTTAGGAAATGAAAAATAAGCTACCCACAAACTTCTATTCTGACATAACAACTCTCATGGAAACAGACTAAAAAGAAATATTTGTCATCTACATTAATAAAAAAAGTACAATACCAAAAACCCAGATCCCAGCAGACATCTGAAGTGTGTGTCCTTTCCTCTTACGAGATATTGTTAAGATATGACAATGCCCACTACTTTAGTAAACTACAGCCTCCTGAGAACAATCCAAAGCCATTTAAAAAGATTCAGTGCACAACTTTGTATAAATGTATGGGGTTTATAAAGTGTACCCTGAGGAATAATATTATGATGCAATGCTAGATTATTTTAACTGGTATGAAGGAAAGTACCTCATGTACTGCAAAAGAAACTAGCAATTTTACCCAGTTAAGCCACTAATACATAGATGAATAGCCTGTCACTCTTTTACATGTTGACTTCACAGCATGCAATTTTGTTAAACCATACACGGGTACATATATGGATGACAATATGTATGGTTTTATTTATAGTATAAGAATATTTAATTTAAGATGGCAAATCAACTCTATAGAAAGACCAATTATTTTGCTAATCCTGTACTTAGCGCCAGCTCATACAACATATATACTGGCCTCTATAATACACATAAGATATACGAAAGTATTACACAAATTCAGTGAGTAGCATTTTGAACTGATAGCACTATTAGATGGTCACAAGTAATTTTCCAGATTTCACAGTGTTTCTTCCTCCAATTCTTTATATCAGCTTTTGTTTCCTGTGATTTACTTCTCTTTTCTCTTACATATAAATATTTTCATCTGGTATTTTGTGCAAAACATAGCGGTTAAATAATAAACCCTGTTATTTAATGATGTAGAAAGGCTGGTATCGTACTTTCAAGCATAGTCTTGTAAAAGCTTTACCCTCTTTTTAACAGTTACATTAAAATTAATATAAAGAAAAATAATAAAGACTGATTCAAATAGTTCATTTTTATACAGTCTTTTCCTTCCTTTTTTACTTCAGATATTAAAGTGGAAATATATAAGAGGCATTTTATAAAAGACAACGCAAAATCCCCTATTAATCACAGAGTAGAATTTGGTATCTGGCAGGCACCCTAAATAAACTCCTAGACCAGCTATACATGAATGATAGATCAGTGACAGTCCATGTCACATCTCAACTCCACTGTCACAGACTTATGTTTGGATACTTTGCTCCATCTCACAGGGTAGTGCAAAAGGAAAGATTGCCTTCCAGTTCAAATTTACAGTGATTGGTCCCAAGATAGATTGAATGTGTGGGGTCCTTGGCTCCACTCTCACACAAGACAGGCAGTTTGCTAACTTTTCAAAGAGAATGAACTCTGTGACTGAGCACTGACTGGCAGGAGAGAAACTCTGCAGGAAAGGATCTGGGGTTCCTGGTGGCCAACAACCTTCTGGGTTGCATTAGAAGTGCCACCATCAGGCCAAGGGAGATGATCCTCATCTCTCCTAAGCACTGCTTCAGCACACCTGGAGGGCTGGATCGAGTTCTGAGCTCCACCATGCAAGAGAGTCATGGACATCCTGGAGCCAGTCCATCGAAGGTCACCAAACTGGTTATGGACTTGAGCACATATGAGGAGAGGCCAGATTAGCATTAACAGCAGAGGCCTTGTGGAGATACTACTGCTGCCCCTAACTACCTAAAGGGAGGACTCAGGCAAAGCAGAAGGACTCTTGTCCTGGCTCAGCTTCCTTTCAGAGGACCACAGCAGAAGAACAAGAGGCAACAAACACAAGCTGCAACACAGTAAACTGTAACCAGAGCTAAAGATTTTTATTTTTTTTAAGCAAGAGAATGACCAAACAATAGAACAGATGCCCAGAGGTGAGGTTAAAACTCCATCCTTGAAGATACTCAAAATCTGACCAAAAAAGCACCTGAACAATTCAAATGACAATTCAGTTGGCCTTCCTTTGAGAAGGAAATTACACAAGATGACCTTCCAATCTAAATCATTCTGTGATTCGAAGTGCCTTTGCTTAAAAACTTAGAAGTATTGTTATAGTTCTTAAAAACCCAACAAAAATCAGCAAAAAAAAAACCCAAAAAAACCCAAGCAATTACAGAATGGATTGTCCTCCTGCAGCATAAATACCTATGGGGTATCCTTCAAAATCCTACTGCCATTATGGGGGAGCATGATAGTAGCAAAAGCATTGCAACTCAAATCAGACTTATTTGCTACTCTGCAGGGAAAACATAATTCCAGGAATCAATAATACATTTTGAACTTATATGCTTTCTGCCTTGACACAAAGTAGATGAGCCTCCTCAGTGAGATGGAGAGGGAAAAGGCTGCACTGGAGTGGGATGAATATTGGCCCCAGAGATTTTGTAGAGACTTTTAATGATGCAGCCGAAAATAAGGTTCCTCCGATGACACTCAAGGATCACCTGCTGCAAGCTCACGAGCGATACATCCCTACTAGAAGGAACTACTGCAGGAAGGCCGTGAGACCTCCTTAGATGGATAAGGACCTGCTGAGGAAAATTCGAAGGAAAAAAGAGGATTATAAAAGGTGGAAGCAAAGACAGGCGGCCTGGGAAGAATACAGGGATGTTGTCCAGGAAGCTAGGGACCAGGTTAGGAAAGCGAAGGCCCACTTAGAATTAAACTTGGATAGGGATGCTAAGGATAACAGGAAGGAATTCTATAGGTACATTGCAAATAAAAGACAGGCTAGGGACAACATGGGCTCTCTTCAGAAGCTATTGAGAGAACTGGCTACCCTGGATACGGAGAAGGCTGAGGTTCTTAACAATTTCTTTGCCTCATTCTTCACTGGCAAATGTTCTGACCATACCATCCAAGTCTTAGAAGGCAGATGCAGAGACAATGAGAATGAAGACCCTGGGCCCACTGTAGGAGAGGATCTGGCTCAAGACCATCTTAGGAACCTGAATGTACACAAGTCCATGGGACCTGATGAAATCCATCTGCGAGTCCTGAAGGAGCTGGCAGATGAAGTGGCTAAGCCACTGTCCATCATATTTGAAGAATCTTGGCAGTCAGATGAGGTTCCCGATGACTGGAAAAAGGGAAATATAACCCCATTTTCAAGAAGGGGAAAATGGATAAGCCAGGGAAAGACAGACCAGTCAGCCTCACTTCTGGGCCTGGCAAAATATTGGAGCGGATTGTCCTGGAAGGCATGCTGAGGCACATGAAAAACAACAAGGTGCTGGGTGACAGCCAGCATGGCTTCACTAGGGGGAAATCCTGCATGACCAATTTGATGGCCTTCTATGATGGGGCTACGGAACTGATGGGCAGGGGTAGAGCAGTTGATGTCATCTACCTGGACTTGTGCAAAGTGTTTGACACTGTCTCACATGGCATCCTTGTCTCTAAGTTGGAGAGACATCAATTTGATAGGAGGACCACTCGGTGGATAAAGAACTGTCTGGATGGCTGCATGCAAAGTGTGGTGCTCAATGGCTCAATGTCCAGCTGGAGACTGTTGCAGTTTATTCAGGGATAAGGGTTACCCGTAGCGGGTGAGGGTTATCTGTAGTGACGAATTGTTCAGAGGGTAGTGGTGGAGCAGTTAGCCAACTCAATATGAGTGATAGAACAAACTCAATTTATTACGCTACAAACCCGTATTTATACACTGTAACAAATACCTTTGTTTTCCACACTCTATTTTTACTTATCATTGACTAACGGCTGCTGTCCATGGGCATAAGTCCAACTGTTAATTGGATAGTTCTTTCTCATTGCCTCCCAGATCCATATCTTGCCAACAACAGCAACTTCTACCAAGGTTAGCTCTCGGGATGTTCCGCAGCTGTTCCACTCCCTTCATCCCTCCTTTATTGGGATCCTGCAAATATTTGGGACTTTCCAGCCGGCCCAAGTACAGCTTGCTTTTAACTCTTCTCCCTGCTTAGTTTCATCATGACTTGCAGTCAGGCCTAACACGCTAAGTTATACCAATATTTATGTAGCTAACATTCTTCTAATTACATGGCCTTATATATATATATATGTATATATATATATATATATATACACACATAATGTGGTGCAACAACCCTGTAAAGACAATTAGAAAATCAGCTCCAAGCAGCATCATCGCAGTACGAGGTGGCAGGCTCACTCTCTGCAGGTGTCCCCACAGAGGCTCTCCCCCCACAGCATGAATCTCGGGCTCTTGTACT
>JASSUY010014020.1:0-13788 GCA_032466535.1 Forpus xanthops
CGGCACGGCCCGGCCCAGCGCTGTCCGTACGGGACGAGCCCTCTCGCCACGGGCAGGGAGCGCGTGGCTGCGGGGAACTGCTCGGTGCCCCGACGGCAGCCCGAGCCCAGGGGACGGGAGCACCAGCCGGAGGCGTCCCGGCCCTCGCACTCGTGAGGACTCCTTGTCACCGCGGGGCTCCGCCGGGCAGCCCCAAGCCCCAGATGGAATGCCAAGCACTAAGGGGCAGCCCCTGCCTCGCTGTCCGCTAAGTGCTCCGTGTCCTGGCTCCGCTCGCCGAGCACTAGTGGCGGGGGGCAGAGAGGAGCAGCCTCCTTGAGGCTTTTTCGTTTTGTTTTGTTTTGGTTTGTTTTTTAAGAGAAAAAAAAATCCACTTCCTTCTATTTACTTATTTTGCACCGAAATTTCTCGTCGTCCGTAAGAAACATCTTTGGACCAAACGGTGTAACGCTTTCTAAAGCGAGAGCTGCCAGTGAGATCTCCGTGGGGATTTCTGCTTTTAAAAATCGATGAGACTAGGGTGTCCTGCGTTACACGCGTGTGTGCATATGCGTGTGTGCGTGGGTTCGAGGCGGTGCGTGTTGAAGTCTCATCAACAAGCGTTTGTTCCCAGGAATTTATTGTAGTATTCAAACTAAACTGCTGGAAAAAATAAAAGAGGTAAAGTCTGCCTCGGAGCTGAAGTGACCACAGCAGGATATGACGCCAGGAGTGTTGTAAAGACTGTCTGTCCTTAGAGAAGGTACTATTGTGCATGGCCTTTTATTTATAACTTGGTAAGTGCCAGCAAACTCGCCTCCTTTACACTCTGAAGTGCCAGCCCAGCTTTCCACAGTGCTCTTTATTTGCAATAGTCCATTCACTAACTGTCACTCCCGAGCTTCAAGTTATTCAAGACCTTAATCAATCAAAAGGATGAGAATCGTTCAGGTTTCCCCCTTTGAAATGAGGGAAACAATGTTTTCTAGGCTCCCAGTCCACTGCCCGTTTACGGGCCAGGCGGTCGTTTCGGAGCCCTTATTGGCCCCGGGAAGGGCCGGAGTCCGTGTTATTTAGGCAGACATCCGGAGCAGGAATAAGGAGAGAATCAGCCCGCCGAGGGAAAGGCAGCTGCTCGGAGCAGGCACCGGCTCCCGCTTAAGGCGGCGTTGGCCTCGGGCTCTGCACCGGAGTAATCGAGGCGGTGGAGCCGGAATGTCCGTCCCTCCGCAGCACTCCCGGGCAGCTCCGGCCCCTGGGCCGCCAGCTCCAGCCCGCAAGCCCCTGCCACCTAACTGTACGGTTTCCATTACGTTTTAACGGCACAAAAAAACAATCCCCAAATCCTGAGCTCGCAGGGCCGTCGGCTCTGCGCGGGGAAGCTTCCAGCACACCCCACGAATAGGTTGGCAGTGGAAGTTCAGACGACAGTAAAAGTTCAGAGTATGTTTTACGCAGCGTTTGTGTTTTACAAAGCACCCCTATGACTGAAGCTTTGAGAAAACCGCTGCCGAGCCTTGCGGAAGCTCAGCTCCATGAAATCGCAGCCGGAGCCGAGCAGCGGAGCGCGGCCGCCCGCTCGGGAAACGTTCCGCTGGTGCTGCTCGCACCCTGCTACTTGTCACGCGCGTTTTACTCGAGGAAGAAAGGTGGTAGAAGTGTTATTAAAAAGGAAATTAGGAAGAAGCTATCTAGGATTTAAGTCGCCTTCGGGCAGCGGCTCATGGGAGCGCACATGGCGCGACCAGCCCCTCCGTGACCCCACTCCCACCGGTACCGCCGCGGCCCCGAGTGTGAGAGCCGAAGACGTCCCACCTCGCGTCAGGGGCTGGTAGCCGCCACCCCGATGCTAAGTCCGTAACCCACGTCCACCCGGAGAGGATGGACGCCCTGGATGGAGCCCATCCAGACCCCTCACCAGCGCAGGAGGAGGAGCAGAGCCGCTTACCCCGGCGTGGGAGACGGGTTCGGCAGTTATCGTGAGTTACCCTTAAACACGCCTCCCCCCAGTGACACGCATCCGTGTGCGTGGCGTGTGTCCGCGTGGGTCCGAGGACGGCAGCCGCGGCAAGGCCGGTCCCACGCCGTACGGGGCGGATCTGTCGCCGCTCCGGTCGCAGCGGGGCTGGGGGGGGCCCCGCAGCTACTCCCGGTTCTCCGCTCCTCGCCCAGCCCCCTGGGGTTCGTGGGGGACCCACCGGCCCAAAACCTTCCCCGAACCTCAAAGGCCCAGCCCCGCTCCCTCGGGACAGGCTTCCGGGCCTGGCTCGCCTGGACGGGAGGGGGAAGCTGTGAGAAACCCACCTAGTCTCGCCCTCGCTGTCCTGTGCTACCGGGCACCGAGTGTCCGGGGTGAGCCTCCCGCATCCTCCCGCAAGGAGACTGGTGTACAAGCAAGGGGAAAAGATGAGGCAGGAATGCCTGGCCCCGCTCCTCCCTCCCTCCTCGCCCCCACCCCCATATTACAGTCCTTTAGGCCAGCAGAGATGATTTCACGGTTTTCCAGTGGAAATAGCTAAAAGTGCTTCTGCTAATTACAGAGCTCTTCCAGGCCAGGTGCACTTTTAATTGGATTAGTAAATGCTCCATATTAAACCTGCAGCACATCAAATGGACAGTGAAAATTAGAGCTATTAAGAACACAAGCAATCATTTCTGAACGATAAACACTACTGTTTTCCCCTCTGTTAGAAATAAATCAATTATAGTGTTTCCTAGTTTGTGCACGTACATTAATTTTTCATAAGGATTTCGAAAGCAATTCTCCTCCCAACAGTTTCTAGGGGAGGTGAAGGGGAGAGCGCAGCTTCCTAAATAGAAACGTTTAATAGAGGAGAGAAAGAGAGAATAAAGGGAAAAGAAGAGGAGAGTTGCATAGCCAGTGCGTATGGTCTCCCTGGTTCCTGCTCCACTCTGCCCTTGCCACGAACACCCAAGCAGCCCCTGGGGCCGGAGCTCTGGAAGCGGGCCGCTCAGCCCGGTTCGGTTTCACCCGGTGTCTGGTGTACCTCTCCTTCCACAAGTTTCCCTCCTCCTCCCGCTCCTCTACAGCTTTTGGGGGTTCCAAGCCGAGCCCTTGGTGCCGGGGGCGGTGCGCGGTGCCCGGCGGAGCACAACCTCCCGGCGGGTCAGGCGCAGGGCTCCTGCAGCCACTCACCCACCCGGCAGGGTCCACCCGCCTCCTCTCTGCAGAAAGCGAGACTGTAGGGGGATGCGACCGCTGCCACGAACCCGAGAAGAGTTAAATCAAAGCGGTGTCGAATTGTTTGGATGGGAGCGGACCGAGACCGACGGCGAGCTGTAGAATACCGCTAAAACTTCAATACTGTTTCAGTCTGAGGGTTAGAGTAATAAACCCCCTGCTTTGAGCAGGAGGCGCGATGGGGAGGAGAGAGGGGATAGAGCCAGAGGGGGAGGCGGTGGATGATAGCACCCCCGGCGTTTCGGGGGAGGCGGCACTAGGAAGCCGCCGGTTACTGGGATAGCCAGCCCTCTACAGCCCAGTGTCCTCATTAGAAATAAGCTCCTCGCATAGAGCCTTCGCAAGGAAAGCTTCTCCAGGCCGTGCTGTCGCGTTCCCCACATCCCTCTCCTGGTCCCAGTAGGGTCCAAGGACATTCGTTACCTGTCGAGCCGGGGGTTTGGGGGTGAATGAACTCCGCCCCTGCCGCGACCCCTCGGCTCCGGCGGAGCCCAGGGGCCGGTGTCCCGGGAAGGCCCCTGGTTGGCGACGGATCGGGCAGGAGCGTTCCCTTCCGCCCGGCTCTTGAGCCCGGGCCTTAGCAAATAAGTAGCCTTAAGATTAATTGTTTTAAGGCTTTTTTGGGGGGTGTCAGAGGGAGGCAGAAACATAATACTTTTTAGCGAAAAAAAGAAATTACCAGCAAAGGGCCGGGGAGATTAACATTTGGAAACTTACGAAATATAATCTGCATATCCAATTGATTCCCAGCATATCAGTTGAAAGGATAAAGATACGTATCTCCATGATGGATATTGCATTAATAGCCACATAAATAAAGGTTGAAAAGTCATCACAAAAAGCTTTGAACCTTTTTCCATCGCTTTTATGTCCCATCCGCGCGTCTCGGCACCGTCTTAAACCTTTTTTTTTTTTTTCTTTTTTTCCCCCTCGAGTTGTTACATTTTCATTAATTTGCAACCACAGAACATTGGGCAGCCCGAGAAGAGGTGGCTCGGCATGGGGGTAGCTGTGCGCAAGGACAGGGACGGGGGACAGGACACCCCATAGCCCCCGAACCTCCTGAGGCGAGCCCGGGCACCATTTCGGAGCCCCGCTGCTCGGGGATGCGGAGGAGAGGCGCTTTCTTTCGACTGAATGTCAGCGTGATCGCTCCTTGCCAGGACCACGGAGGGAAGGGAAACCTGGCGGGTGAGGGCCAAGCTCTTCCATGCGGGGTAGATCCGAGGTAGCTCTCTCCACCGAGGCCCCGAAGGGAGCAAACACCCCAGTGAGCGCCTCCGCCGCCCGACGGGTCCGGCCTAGGGGCAGGCCGTGGCCCGCTCTGGGAAGTGGGTCCCAGGAAAGTGCCGAAACGCCGTTCGCGGTAAGCCGGCAGGGCTGGCCGTGGGACGAGGCGAAACACTTAACCCTACCAGCGGCTCCCTTTGTGGCACCAGCCGCCTCTCCTTCCCTGTAAACTGGCAATAAATGCAACATGTATTTCACTAACTCCTCACCTTTCTGATTACTACCAGACCTTCCAGTAAGCGATACTACAGCTGCCACTCCACACTATCACATGCCTGCTGGGACGAGGGCAGAGATGCATGTGGGGTCCCGGGACTGGGGGGCAAGAGCTACCGGCGGCTTGTGCCCTCCGGTTCGGGGGAGCGGGGGCTCCTGCAGCGCGCCGGGCCTCCCCTGCGGAAGGAAAGGGGGAAAGACGTGCGTTACTCACGGATTTGGGACTTTCGGGATCGCAACCGAATTTCGGATCCAGCTCGAGGAGGGCAGATCCGCCTTGCTCCCCCCCACCGCTCCCACCTGCAAGTCGCACCCACCGGAGAGGAAAGCCGCGTTCCCCTACTACAACCACTCCCCCCCCCCCCAGGGTTAACAGCCCCATTTCGGAGCGAAGCGTCTAATTCTCGTTAATTACTTGTAAAAACACCAGTGGCGATTACCTTCAGCATTATCACAATAGATTTTCACCTGGAGTTTTGCTGCGGCGAAGAGATCGTGTGGGCTTCACAGACCCAAGGCTCAGCTAGACTCATTTGCCTTCGGAACGAGTTTTCACAGCGATGGAATGTCGAATGAGCATGGCTCACTCCGGCTGTACGAGCACGTATGGTGCGTCGGCAAGCACCTAGCTCTCCATCCCGGACATCCCTTCTCGCCCTGCTATCCAACCTGATGGAGTCAGGAATTAACGATATGAAGGGGAAAGCATCCCTACTACCACAGATACTGTATTTATTAACCGGAATTTCGCCCGCAGCCGTATGATATACGATTTCACCGCTTATTATTTGCTTTTTTTTTTTTTTTTTTTTTTTTTTTTTTTTTTTTTTTTAAGGATTAAAATCTGGGAAAAGAGAAACAGAAGTAGAGAGGAAGAGAAAATGAGAAAGAAAGAAAGAGAAAGAAGGAAAGAGCAAGAAAGCAAGAAGGAAGGAAGGAAGGAAGAGCAAGAAGGAAGAAAGAAAGAAATAAAAGGGGAAGAAAGTCAAGGAGGTAAAGGTGAATGCATGCCGAGGAGAGCCGACCCCTCTCTCCGTGGCTGCCCAGCGAGGCCGCTCCCGGCGGTCCCGGCCGCAGCGATGTCCTTGCCCTGTCCAGGGCTCTCCGGGCCCCGCCCTCCGCTGCTGGGGACCGGCGGAGAGTGTCCTCGGCCCCCCGCAGCGGGCAGTGAAGGGGCCAGGAGGCGGCTGATGCTGCTGCTCCGCTCCGCCACCCGTGCCGTGCTCAGATGAAAGCCCCCTCTGCCCGCCGAGCGCGGCTCTGTCCCTGCCAGGCGTCCCTCTGCAGCATAACGGAACAGGGCAGGATTTGGGGTGTTGGGGCACCTTCACCACAGGCTGTGGCTTCCCTTCTGGGCGAGCCTCATGGCGGCTCCGGGGGAGCAGCCCGCAGGTCTGGGCAGAGCCCGGCCCTCCCCGCGGGCACCCAGGTCCTGGCACCGGCAGCAGCGCCGCTCGGGGAGCAGGGGCTGTGGCCTGACTGGTGGGTCTGCCTCGGGCAAAAAGTGAAACAACCGCCTGCAAAGAAATTAGGGTGGCGGTTTGGGGGGCGGCATGGCCCAGCTAATACCTGGCACAGTGCTTTGAGTTACCTCCACCAGAGAGGCTTTTCTCTGTCTTCCAAAAAGAAAGCAGAAGTGTCTTCCAGAACAACTCTAATCTCACCTATTTGTGATATTACAGAAATACCAGAAGATCTAGATTTATTCTCAGGGAGAATCATTTGCTAACCAACTAGAAGAAAATGTGTTTTCTATTGTATTTTTAAGTTTTTAATTACTTGAATTTTTTACAACTTGTTTTTGGTTTTTTTTTTTTTTTGTTTTTTTTTTTTTTTTCCACAGAAGAATATTTTTCTGTCCCTTAATATTACCCATCCGACTAACAAGTCCTTATTTACAACGTGGAAATCAAGCCGGCATTGTGGCTTTCTAAGTTTTTACCACGTTTTCTAAGTCATAAAAAGCTTCATTTTTGCCATTTTAGAGTACAGCAAATTTTGATTTATACCTCAAGCATATTTCTCATATTTCAATCAGTTAAAAAAATATCTCCAAACCCCAAATGCTATTACTGCTATTTGTTATTGAGCAAAAGATCACAAAATAATAGCCAAAATGGATTTGTTAGATTTTGCTCAATGGTTATCCAAAGGGGTAGGATGGGAGAACACTGCTTAGAGCTGGATGTGTAATGAGCTGCAGCCTAAGATTCAGATTCTCTGGCAAATAAGGAGTAGGTTTGGGGGATGATGATGATAATTTTATTAATTATTATTATTATTATTGTTATTATTCCAGCTATTTCTCACAAATTTCATGTTCCAGTGAGAAAAATCAACCTCGCCGTATTTGTTTACCATGAAAATCCCCTTAAACTAACTGACATATTTCTCAACTGAAGCTATTTGTAAGAGAATACGATCATCTTGATTCAAAATCTGCATGGCATGTGAAAAGTAAGCCTGAGAGCAGCTCAGAGCTAGAGCTATGAGGCCAGCTTCAGACCTGGCTGGTTTCAGTAAGCAGAGATACATGCTAAACGGAGGGCCAGCATTGCTCCTTCGCTGTAATAGAAGCAAAAGTATTTTATGCTAAATTGATCAATGTAGTTGAATATGTCTAGTATGAGCCTATGTGCCCCTCATGGCAGGAACCTCATTTTGCTAATGTAGTTGTTGCATTTCTTCCAAAGATCTAATTTCTGCGTGCTCCCAGATAAGATATAGCGTAAAATAAGTTGCAGGGTCTTCCAGCTTTTCTAAAAGTGAGCCACCAAATTTGAATATCCTTCAGAAACATTAAAAACCATAGCCATGAAGGACCCATCGCTTCCTAGAACCATCTGCAACATGAAGGGAACACTTGTGATGTTTCTGTGAAGATCTTGCACAAAGGGACAACTGACAGGCAGACGCCTCTGATGTGGCTTAAATGAGCAGAGCTTAATAGAAAGATTAACATTTTCTTTGGCAATATAATATGCTAAGAAAATAAACTAATTTCCAGTGAGGAGTTACATATTCTCCAGACTAGTAGAGCAGCCAGGGACACTGTATCTGCAAAACGTCTATAACATGGTGAAAAGGACCACTGAGCTCAGGAGGATTTAACTGCACACAAAGAGCTCTGACAAAGTTACACAAACCATTTTCCTACACTTCTATTTCCAGTGAATATTAGACACTCAGTATCATGTCCATAAACATATCTCACAACTTATTAATATCAAATGCACTGTTTATGCTTAAGCCTGCAGGTCAGAGATGATTGATAACAATTTCTGTGAATGATGTTCACGTTCATATTTAAATACTGGCTTCTTCAGCAGTCATTCAGTTTTCAGTGACACACAGAACACAGGGATATGGGAAAGGGACTGGACTGTGCCAGTCATGGATGTGAGAAAGAGAGCTGCAACAGCACCTTCCCTCGCAATTCACATAGACTATTCCCCTAAGTAAAGACTTTTTTTGGCACCAGGTGTTAATACACAATAGCACACAGAGGAACTTGTAGTTCACACACCCCTCAAATTCTCATTCACCAGGGTTTTGTCTGTTTGCATAACCAGTAGTCTTGCTCAGTTGGAACAGTTCACCCACTCCAGTGAAATCACTCAGTGAAGTAAGATTACAACTGAAAATCCTCATTAACCATACAACTACACCCATGTTATTCAGCCTGTAGTATCTGTCTGCTCACAGGCAGCTCTCTCTTTCATCATTTGCAAAAGGCATCTTATACAAAGTGTTACACATGACAAGCTACTTTGGGATGCACACCCCACAAGAAGACCTGACTCCCTGTGGACAGTAGTTTGAGCTACAAGAGCATTAAGGTAAGAAACAACAGTATTTCCATATGTAGCAGTGATCCACCATATTTTAATAATGTATTTTTACAATACAAGACAAAAATAATGGAGGCTTACTTTTTCTGTTCCTTGAAGCACAAATGCAGACAGAACCTCACTTTTGATTGTAAGGTGCTCTTTTGGGGTTCACTGCCCGCCATATTACTATTGAGCCTGATTTTAAAACTGTGCTTCCAAAATGCTTTCTTAACACAGAAAAAAAATAATTCGATGCAAATGACTGGCCACTCTAGGAAATTCAGGCCATGGCTCTAGCTTTCAGGGATGCATGACTTGGTACCTACTGCCGTTGCCTATTTTTTTATCATTCAGCTTTGTGCTACATTTCTATGATTGAAAATATGAGAGTAACTGCTAGGTCGCATTTTGCATGGTGAAAGAATACAAAAGTACCTCTGTATGCAGGCCTTTGAACCAACCCAACTAGTAACTGAGGTTTATATTCCTCCCATGCACCCACGGAACGCTCAAGTGTTTTTCTACCAAACCTACCTTTCCAAAACATGAATACCTGCCATTAAATAAAGACTGTACAATTATTTACTACTTGTTGGTTAAGTGATGCAGAAATGAATCTAATTTCTTCCCTGCAGCTGCAGTATTTACCAGAGACACTTTCAAACGAGGCTGAAGACATAAAAATTTGTGCAATGTGGCACTGAAGGTACACGATGTGAAAAACATAATGGTTCTTTAAGAAATTGAATTGTTGAGCTCAAGAAGGGCAACATGAAAGAAGTCGTTATGTCACAGTGATTGTCTCAACTCATTCCCATACATCATAAATGGCAGCAGATCTCCAACAGTAGCATATACTAAGCTTTATCAGCCAACTAAGCAGTTAGCTCCAGTGAGAACCTCCCTCAAGCAGAGATGGTGTCCACTGTCCCAGACAAGATGGAAAAAAAAGAATTCACCGCACGTGCCCACCACCCAGGCTCTGTTGATGAACTGGGCTGTGCCCTCCTCTTTGCTTTTTCCTCCCTCTCTTGGACCAATAGCATTGATGTCTGGCAGCCAAGTCCAAACCATGAACTTGACAGTCAATCTAATCTTCTAGTTTGGAGTCTGGTACGCTCCGCTCAGGTAGGGCAAGAGGGGATTACTGCCACAAAAAAACATTAAGATCTTTTGGCGCAACAGGAAACTACAGATCTTTCAGAGTTCACATAGCCTGTGATCTCACAGAAGGCACAAGAATCGTCAGTCAGGCCTTCATTTGCTTTCCTGGTGCTTCCGCTTCTTGGCTGTAGCTGCTTGTGCCCTAGACTGTGTAACACAGAGAAATGTTGCACAGCAAAAAAACAAAACCAAAACAAAGAAACCCCAAACAAAACAAAACAAAACAAAACAAAAAGCCAGCAGCTTATATTTCCCATGATTTTCCCCGTGGTGTTGTGGCATGCCCTGCCTTCTCCTCTTTCCCACAGAGTGCCCCAAAGCACTGTTTTCTTCTGCAAGATGTGTGGATAGTGTAACTGAGGCGTACCCCTTCAGCTGCCTATCTCCGTGCTTTTTTAAGCAATTAGAAAACACAAGTGTTCTGACTGAAATAGCTACAGTAATAAAACACCACCAGCCACACAGATTTTCTCTTTTTGTATTTTTTTTTTACTGAAATTTGAGCAAAGTTTGGCTTTGGACAAGCAATCTGCACACTCTGAGGAACCCAAAATACAAAAGTAATACTGGGATTCTACAGTAGCAAGAGATGTATACAATGCATGACTTTCTTTTTCTGACTGGTACTGTGATGTGGATCCAGACTAATGCTCCTGAAACAGGGGAGTTTCCCAAAATTTGCATAAGCAGAGAGAAGGGTCTGGCATACGATCAGACTGTCCATTTTAATTAGGCGCTGAAATATTTGCAAAAAGATGGCTAGGAACCTGATATGTAATATGATCATTCAGTAGTGAGTAAGCCTAAAAATCCTGTTTAGGCCTGTGATCTTCAACTTTTTGCAACATGCCAACCTCCAAACATTTTATAGTTGACCCTCATGTAACAAGTTGAAGCTTCTGATGATCAATTTGTTTTTCTTACTTACCTTTTGCAGATCCTTTAGTAGTCCATGGATCCCAGTTGAAACCACTGGTTTAGTCAAAATGGCAAGTACTGTTTACATAAAAAAAGGCAAGAACAAAACTACGTTGGGGAAAAAAAGTAAAGATGGATAATACATTTCTTACTGCAATCAGTATTTCAGGGCATAGCTACCTAATTGTGACTGCAGCTCTAGTAAACACATCCACAGTGCGAGCAGCAAACCTGCAACAGCCACTCTCTCACTGCAGCCAGAAAGCCCACAGGAATAAAGCAATGCAGTACTACGCAGAAAGCTCCAGCTGAGCTTTACAGGCTCTCAGAGCTGGTTTCAGCACGCCTACATGAGATGGAGTCATAGCAGTGACTGCTGGCCTGGTTCATCTGAACCACGAAGTACTGGTGCTCACCTGATGGAATGGGGATACGCATGCTGTGTTTGCAGTAGAAGCACAAACAGGTAACTCATATATTAGTGTATATGATGTACACATGTACATATTTTATAGATTTATTTTTCTCAGAAAACATTGCTGCTGTTTATATCCATTATTTTACATGTATTTATTCTTACTACAGCATCATTTATAATAATACTTCACTTCTGTAGCACCTCCTCTTCAATGATCTCCAATTGCTTAAAAACTTCAATAAATAAAGCCTCACATCTTGCCTGTGAGGTAGGTCAATGCTATTATCAAACTTTACAGATGCAGTAACTGAAGAACAGAGAGGTTAAGGCCAAAATTTTCAAAGGTTTGTACCTGAAGTCAACCATCTAAATTCTCATTTAGATGCTTAAATAAAAGTCTCATGATTTTCTTTGGTGCAGAACATTCACAACTACTGCTGAAGTCAACAGGGGCTAATGGGCAGGCCTGATTTTAGGAGGCATACACCTCTTAGATGGCTAACTAGCAACTCTAAGTTGGAAAACACTGGTCTAAATACATGAACCACAGTCACAGCCACAATTGAACCCACTAATTTATGTCCTCAGGGCCTTTATGTTTTGATATACAACTTTAAAAGGCTGGTGCGGATCCTTCTAAATAGACAGAAGTGACACAAAAATCATACACTGTTCCCATGAACTGCATCCATCGCAACAGTTTGTATAAATACCACTTGGGCTGGTGGGGGATTTTGGGTGCCAGGGGGTTGTTTTTCACAGGTTTGTGATGACCAAGACAATGCACAGCACTTATCACTTGTGCAGTCATAAAACACATCACACAACTTCATCCGCTGTCTTTACATTTCTACATAGTAAATTCCTTTGCACTTGTGATAAATAGAAGTGGTCAAGTAAAGGTCTATTAAGAGGCTACGTGTCAGATTATCATGCAGACAGCTTGCAAAATACACATACTAAAAGATCACTTGTAAAATTCTTGAATTGTTAAGCACGAAAATAATTACCTCATTCCATTACAGTACTGTGTCAAAACACGGAATAAGCAGCATTATCTTATTCCCAATAGAAGAGATTATAACAACTAATTAAGTTAAAAAAATTCAGGCACCAAATTAATTATCCTGTAACACAGAACAGTATTTATATAGAGTGCTCTCCTTAATATACTACAAGACCAGCTGCAGGTCAATGTTTTTCCATTCTGAACTATGAGCATCTCATTACATTTCAAAGATATCTCTGGTGTTCTAACCTCACAGGACAGAAGCATTTTCTACCGGCCTTTACAGAAACTCGTAACACAGAAGAGAAACTTACCAAGAGGGAAAACCACCTTCTTATTACAGCTACCTCGAAAGTAAATGTTCAACACACAAATTATGCTACCGCTATCCACTTTTACAGTGACGGTGAAAGTCGGTATTTTAATGTGGGCTTCTCTCACTGTGCAAAAAATTGGAATCAGCGGCCAGTGAAATATTACTCTGTGCCACAGGAGTCTCTTAACTCTATTTTAGAGCTCCATTAATTAAATCATCTTCCATAAATTGTTTTAAGCGTGCAATGTACCATTTCAGTCTCCCACATTAAATAAAAATTTCAAACAGTTAAATAATAAAGCTTATTTTAGGCAACCAGCAGAGGGCCCGATGCCTTCTAATAAAATTATAACAAAACCGTACTCAGTACATTGTAGGGAAACTTTGGCTCAGTCTCAAGACAATACGTTTCTGTTACAGCTTCTTCTGTATGTACTTATTAACTTCATAAAAGGGAAAACACAACACATTTAACATCGTGATCCTGTTCTGCTCCTAATCACAGCGAATCTCTCCAATTATCTTCCAGGTGGGGGCAACAGTAAGCCAGTTTCCTTTTACTTGCGAATGTGTCCTTCTGCACCGGGGAGCACCCAAACTTCGGTGTGCTCCCAACCGAGGTGGCGAGGAGCGCGGCCGCCAGCCTCGGAGCCCTAGCTCCCCAGGGAGACCCTTCGACGTATCTCTGCTGGACATTCGCACTGCCCTCCCTCCCTCCATAGCGGCCCCTCGCCCCTGCAGACCATCCCCACCACCTGGGGCTGTGCCAGAGCCGCGGGGCTGGCCTGGCTCCAAGACACACCGTGTCACCGTGCCCAGTGCCTGGGCCCCGCCGCTCCCCGGGCAGGTCCGTTACACCCAGGACAGTCATGTCAGCCGTGTCCGGGCTAACACCGATCAGACAAGGGGAACCTGCGAGCAGGGCCGCGGCCCAACCGCTCCAGCCACACAGGGCCGCCCGGCCGCGCTCTCCCTCACAGCGGCCCGCGGGTCCCCTTACAGCCCGCTCCGCTCTGCTCGCCCATCCCAGCTCAGACCCTCATCGCCCGCCGCCGCCCGGCCCCGCTCCGCTCCGCTCCGCCGGTGCTACGTGTCGCTCCTGCGGGCGACCGCCGCCCGGCCCCGCGGGGTGCCGTTGGCTGTCGCTCCGCCCGTCGCCCCCGCCGCCTCCGGCCGGTACTTGAGCCAGCAGATGAGCCATGTGACGACGACGGAGAAAAGGGCGAGGATGCTGGCCACCGACAGGCATATGGGCCCCACCGGCGACGGCGAGGCCGAGGCGCCGGGCCCCGCGTCGCCACCGTACTGGTTGACGAAGATGAGGCCGGTGAAAAGCAGCACCACCATGGAGAGGAAGGAGACGACGACGCACACGCAGCCGGCGCTCAGCGCTGCCCGTTTGCAGCTCTGGCAGCTCTCGTAGCCGCCGCCCGAGGAGCGCGG
>JASSUY010014021.1:0-36031 GCA_032466535.1 Forpus xanthops
GGAGGCGGCGGCGGGCCCCGGCTCTCCCGGCTGTCCCGGCTCCCCCTTCCCTCGCG
The DNA here is from genome assembly GCA_032466535.1 of Forpus xanthops. Lineage (NCBI taxonomy): Eukaryota > Metazoa > Chordata > Aves > Psittaciformes > Psittacidae > Forpus > Forpus xanthops. Next base: position 57 of record JASSUY010014021.1, read on the forward strand.
CCGGCAGTTGGGTGGCTGCCTGGCGGGTCGCGGCGCTGCGCTTGGCCCTGGCGGTGCTTCTCCACACGGCCCGGGCCGAGAAGGAAGGTGAGACCCAGATTTCTTTATGTCCTTCCTCCAGCGGCTGTTGTGGAGCTGTTGGCGGCTGCGGCGCTGGGTGATGTGGACGGGACGACGTGGGAGCGTGTTTCGGGGTGGGGGGGCTGCTGGTGGGGCGAGCGGCCTCTTCGCCCCTTCCCCTTCGGAGGAGCAGCCGGGTCTTGCAGCCGCCGACTGTGCGCTCCCATGTCCCTCCGTCGTCCCTGTCCCCTTCTTCCCGGCCGCGGCTGTCGGGATGCGCCAGCGGGTCTGCGTGTGTGTGGTGGTGAAGGGGTGTGTGTGTGTGCTGACTCTGGGGTGAATTCGATGGGTTTTCTCCTCCCTGACAGCGGTGGGGATGGAGCTGAGCTGCCCTTTAAAAAGGAGAGAAGGGAAAGAAAGGGGAGGGAGAAAAAAAAAGGCAAGCGCTTTCTCGCTTTGAGCTGGTTTCCCTGCGGCAAGCTTCCAGCAGGAGGGCGAGCCAAGGCAAACAGGCGAGCAGACCTGGCTGAGAAAGGGCAGAAATGCAGGTTCGGAAGTAACAGCGGGACCCCCTTCGCCTCCCCGAGCTTCTGACAGGTGTCTGACGCCTTCCCCAGGCCGGTGGCGTGTTCTTAGAACTCTAGCGAAAGTCAGATGGGGACTTCTTGCAGCGTCTTTGATTTTGGCACATTGTCTTTTCGTTGTGGTTTAACTAGGCAAAAAGAGCCCCGAGCGAAACACCTAAGCATATTCTGTACTATTGCTGAGAACGGCATTAAAGCATTTCCAAGGTGCAGGCTCCCAGTCTGCTTAAAGCTGTGACTATGTGGCAGTGTTTGTAAGGCAGCAGATAAATGTTAATGTTATTGCAGAAGTAGGTGAAACAGATCTACTTTGTCTGACACGAGGATTTAGTTTACGAGCAAGTTGCTGCATTGGAGGAGGGTATACTGGAAGGCGGCTGAAGTGTATCAGGGCAGATGAGGTCTGAGAGGAATGAATAAAAAAAGAATAAGAAGGGTATGAAATAATAGTTTAGTGAGGACCCCATAATTGTGTTTCGAGAAAAAACTTGAGGGAAGAAATGCATCCTAGTAGTATAGGTACACCCTTTACTTTCTAGTGAAGGGCTTGACTTGAATAATTTTACTGTAATTAGTTTTTACAAATATGGTGATGCTGATATTAAAATGGAAAAAAACCCAATATTTTTGCATCATAGCTACTCTTCATTTGATTACTTCTTTTGTAACATTTAGAAAACAGTGTGAAGAAGATACAGTATCCTTAGTGAGGACAATTTGGAAGTCTGTCAGTTCAGTGTATAATGTCTTGAGGTGCTAGAAGTTAAAATGGTTCAGAAATACTTTGTTTTCATCCTGATTTTGATAGCTTTTTTTACACGTAGTAGCTTGTATGACTTTGTAAGCTTTATCAGTGATGTCATATACCGGTATGATAGAGTTGATTCATGCCATAAAACTTGTGGCAGCTTGGGCTATGGCCTGTCTTTGTTAATTTGTGAAGGGGGTACTGTTCTTCTCTGTGTGCTTCCTTGGCACTCCTGAATAAATGAAGACAGGTTTTAGATTCTTGGAATTTGAATGGATGTGGTTAAATCCTTCAAGAAAATGGACTAGTTTATACTGATAACCATTTCCTTCAATTGATGCAGTCTAATACTTGAGACTTATCCCAGCAATATTTCTGTAGCTTTCAAAAAGTACATTCAATTCGATCATGGATTGTTTGTTTATTTTTCTTTTCAGTTTTCTAACACTCATTTATCTTCCCAGGATTTCTGCTGCTTGAGTGTAGGCTGTGAGTGGTACATTTAAGCTCACTAATAAGTCTTGGTTTAGTAGTTTGGGGTTTGTTGCTTTTGATTTTTTTTCTGATTTGATTCTGGTTTTTTTTTTTTTTTTTTTTTTTTTTTTTTGGTGGGGGGGGTTGTGCAGCTTAATCTGTTATGGACTCCTTAGAATTTCTTCATGATCTGCATTTGTGGATCATACTTTGGAAACTGTTTTCTTGGAGTCTTCCTTTTTCTGAGTGCAATGCCTGTTGATACCCTGGGTAAAAGAACAGTAAAGTTTTAAAGGAAGACAAAGTGACTTGTGAGATCCACTCCCACTGATCTTAAACTACAATCCAAACACCAGTCTGCAAGGGGCAGTAACTGAACATAGGATAAGATGGACCAACTTGGACAGTGGCCCTTTAGGCCAAGGTGGGAGCTCAAAATGAAGGAGGGGAGGGTGGTTCAGGCTCTGTACTTGAGCACCTTAGCCTTCTGCCAGATTGTGTCAATTTAAACATAGTAAGACAGAGTTTAAAATTAAAAAGCTGGAAGTAAGGAAATAACTAGAAATAGCCTTTACATCACACAAATGTGGGCATACATGTTTCACTACAGCTGCAGGAAGGAAGCTGTGGAGAGGAATTGGTTGTGCATTCTTGCTCCTGTGCTATTTCCACACTGTTTAGTGGAAGGGGACTGTAATAAGACACAACTTAGTATATATTCTAGAGAAGTCAGCAAAAGAATCATAGAAGTGACAGAAGAATGGATCAGAATATTGCAAAATAAAGTGAAAAATGAAGGTGGAGGACATTGTTTTCTTATTACTTTTCATGTACATGTGGAAACACTGGGAAGAGATGGATCTGATGCATGGAAGAGCATGCTGGTTTCATGCTTCTGTGGAGAAGGAGCAGCAAACATTTCTTTATAGAGCTGTCATGAATAGGAAGAAGATTGATGCTGGAGTATTCCAGATTGGGGACTGGAAGCAATCATGTCAATCTGAGTTAAAGAATTTGAGGGTAAAATTATAACGTAAACAGCTTTGCCATTTATCTAACAGCAAAAAGCAAAACTGAAATCCTTTGTGTAGACAAACTGTAAATCAGACTCACAGGGAACAGTGGTATTGCTGTATGCTCTCTTTGTGCTGAGGAATAGAACTTGTGGGGGACTATATGGTATCTGAATGAATATTAGAGCAGAGAAAACTGCATGTGGACCACCCAAACCCCATCAGTTTCAGACTAAACACTGATATGTGACTTTTCTCTCTCTCCTTTTTTTTTATTTTTTTTTTTTATTTTCTGTCTAGCTGTGTCCTTAGTACCCATGTATTGCTGAGGAATAAATAAGACTGAGGAGGTTGTAAAATGGTTTGTTTGTTTGTTTGTTTGTTTGTTTCACTTAAGAAATTATGAACCCATAGCAAAAGAATGACATGGCAGGGGAAAAAAATCTGCAGTCTCAGAGCCTCATGTCATTTAGGAGGGGTAAAAATAATGTAAGGGTTTCTTTTGAAAATACATATGGTTTTCAGGCTCTTTGTAGGCTCACACTTTCCTAGGTTAATTATCATGTTCTATATTGTCACATGGATTGAGGGCAACTTTCAGTTTCTATTTGGGGGTGTGTGGTTTTTGTTGTGGGGTTTGTTTTTCTTTGGGATTTTTTTAATTTTTAGTTTTCTTGGGGGCATCAGGGCACAACACTGTTTTGGGTTTCAGGTTGAAGGAAGCTGTAGTAATCCCATAAACCCCATGGTAAAATGCTTTGAAGACAGATGTCTAACATCAGAATTATTTTTTTTTACCTGAGAGCTGTTTTGTGGTTGTTCCTGTATTTATGTTAATGTATATGTATTAAAAGTCTTAATTTTATACAACAGAAATTTACTTTTCTTAAAAATCACTTTTTATTTGGCCAGCTGACTGCAAGCCTGTTGGGACTGTGTTTATAATTCTCTTGTCTACCCACCTGCTCGCAAGACTGGTGCAATTAGAACACAGTTGATATTTATTCTAGGTTCGATCCCTAACTATAACTTTTGAAGTAATGTGTTGGTGCTGGATCTGTGAAAAAATGCTATTTAAACTTCTAAGATCTGATATAAGATAGGTCAGTGAAAATGCAAATTTATTTTTTATTTTCTAAAACTTGATATACTGTCTGCTAATATCCTTGAAACTGAGGTAGTGTAAATGACAGGTAAAATAATCACGGAATTGAAGGGATGCGTCATTAGAATGGTGTACTGGGATGCTGGAGTTCTGGTTCTAGTTTTGTCATTCTGTTTTAGGCAAGTGTCTTTTCCTTTTGGCTTTTTACCAGTATCTAAAATATCAATCCAGGATATTTCATGTGAGTATCAAAAGTAGACTAATGCTGTAAGGTGATGTAGAAGGTGAAGCTGATGTCTCAAATAATATAAAATAATCTCTTCACATATGCTGGTTTTTTTTGTCATACTCTGCTGTCAGAACTAATAGATAGCATGCTACCCTTTATTTTAATGTTAATGTTTTAACCCTGACTTAAATGAAAGTGTGATCCAGAAAGAATGACCTCAATAGAACTAAAATCACTAGCTGCTGAAGTAGCACATCAAAATTATGAACAGTGTGAGGAAAACAGCAAGAATAAAAATTGACCGTACTGTCTCACTGGTTTTGAAACTTAAGTGTGGAAGAGCTGATTAGGTTTGTACTATGTCTTGCTCTCATGAAGGATAAATATTCACCATGTGCTTGGCTTGAAAGATCTCATACTTATCTGCAGAATCTTTGGGCTAAATTAAATATAAGGAAAAATGGTAATGCAGTGGGCAGAAAGTTGAGACTCCATGTTCTCTGTGGCCTTCTGTGTAATGCTGAAATGGTTGCATCTCTTTCTCTCTCACTGGTGTCCAGTTATATTGCATGTGTCAGGCAGACTGAGGTACCCTCACCTGCAGAGTTTTATTGAAGGACAGTGTGTTTCAGTTCAGGGCCTTGGATTGTGAACTCTTGAGGCAACTTACTGTGTATTTGTATAGTGCCTAATGTGATGAAGTTCTTCCAAAGCTTGCAGAAGTCTGTAGGCATTGTTTTATTCAAAACTTTCAGTTGTGATTTTTGTGATTGATTGACAGTATTGCAGTATGGGTTACTTTGAGTCATTTGGATACATTTATGCATGTTCAAATTTCAGCTGTTTGCAATAAAGCTTGGGCAGTTGCTGTATACCACTTATTTCAAAAACCGTCCCATTTTGCACTGATTAAAGCCATACGCATTATGATTCCATGGTGTAATTTACTACGTTTGTAAGTATAAAGAATCTTTCAAACTGTAAATTTGGTAAATCACCTGGGAGTTTATCAGTGACCTGTGGATGTTGTGGTTCAGCAGTAAAAGTTGTGTGATTGAAGCACAGGCTACAACCAATTTGGTTTGCTCCTATGTTCGTGGGTTCGGCAAGAAGAAAAGTCAGTAAAGATCTGCTTTTTTCTCTTGCTAGCAGCTGCTGTCCAGTGTGGTGCCTCTAACTTTGTCAGTCTACAGCATGAACTTATCAGGGTGTAACACAAGCTGCAAGAAGGAGTCTTTTTTTACCCATAAAAGACAGCATTTGAAGTACATCTGCACTCTTCATGGAAATAAGTGGGGGTACTCAGAACTAGACTGGGTAATACCTTGTTCAGCCTGCTCTGAATGGACCCACTCTGACCAGGCGGCTGGGTTGGAAGACCTCTGGGTCACTTCCAGCCTGTGTTATCTTGTAGTTAAGAAAAGGCAAGCACACTGCATGCTCTGTAATAAACAGAAGCAGCTACCTGTGGTAGTTGCCAAATTTGTGACTACTTGAGTTTAAACTACAGTTATCTTAAAAAAATCACGTTTTTTTTCTAAAAGTTTGTGTTAATATTCCAGCATTTTTAATTAGTAATACCCAGATAGGGGATGCAGAATTTCCTCTTGTATGGAGAGTATATTGGCATGTTGCTGGAATGGCCTTTATTTTGTGATTGACTTGTTTAGTGTTAGTAATGGAGGTTGTTAATTTGGAAATAGGAACAGAATTCAACTTAGTTTGCTCACTGCCACCCACCTTTCTTATATGGAGGAATTGTTAACAAACAGTCCAGTGCCGCCAACTTTCCTTTTTCTGTTTCGTAAAGTTTGTAACCTGAATATGTAGATGCCTAATTTAGGAAACCAAAGAAACTAATGACTGTGAGAGTTAAAGTTATCTTTCTAGTCATAAACACAACAAGGAACAATCCTGTGTCAGAGATGGGTTTGTTAGAGGCGGTTGGTAAAATTTTAACAAGTGATGCAGGAACGTTGGCTATTTCTGTTTTCTGAACTAAGTGGAATAATTAGTGATTTACTGTCTCTAGCAAGAAGGATGTGATGCGTCATCTGCACTGAAAACTTTAAATCTGCTTCAAAAAATTTCTGATAAATTGGCTTGGATAACTTGTATTCTGGAATATAAAAAGGCTAAAGCAGGATTCTGTGCACTTGCGTCCACCCTTTCTTTCTAAAAGCCTTGGATGTAATGGGAAAATAGCAAAGAGGTGAAGGATTGCAACGTAATTCCACCATCTGAAAAGGAGAGCCCTCCCCCCCGCCCGCATTTGAGATTTTCCTGCTACACTTTCCAGATCTGTTTTCTCACTAAGACAGTCATAAAGGGATTTTCATACCTCTCCTCCTACTGCCTGGCATACATAGCAGTAGAGAACCATTTGAGAACAACTGGAGTTTTGCTGTAGTTACTGAGCTGCCTTTAGGAATACCTGAATAAAATTTAATGGAAGGAAGTATACAGGAAGTGAAACTGTACCTAACAGCTCTTTCTGTCTGTGTACTGTAGAAAGGTACAAGATGTTATTCAATAGAACTACTTAACTAATACAACATGCCTGTGCTTTAAAACTGATTTAATCAGTGCATCCATTAACTATTCTTCATAAAGCAATCTATATTAACAGTGATGTTTTAAGACATATTTGAGAGTTTTTCAGTTCAACATCTTGATCTACGTTGGACTGTACAAATTATGTATAATAGAGAGTACACAGACTTTTAAAAGTTAAACTTAAAAAAATCCTGAAGAACTCTTGGTCATAGGGGTTTTTTTTTAAGTTATTTAAGTTGGGAGTACAGCTAATAGTGGTGTTAAACAGATTAAATCACCATTTGAGGGAATGATGATAGAACAGGAGACAAAGTTGTAGACGAGCGTGGTACTGACTTAAACTATTGTTTTCAATAGAACACTTTTTATCAATTTGACTTTCTAGATCCGTAGATCTGAAATAGAATGGCATCCTTGTAGAGGAGGGTAGTAGTGAAGAAAAAAAAAATGACTGAGTAAAGGTCTCAGAGAAGGTTTTTAAAGAGGGAATTCTAGCTTCTGAAAATGGAAAACTTTGTTTCCTTACAGGCATTCTCTGTTGGACCATCTCAAGGTGGTTTCCTCAGTATGAAATTGGGTAGCTTCAGCATAATTTGATATAACTAGCTTAGGAAATTTATTTTGTAGTGGATAAGCTGCAGACTTGAAATGTCTGGCTCAGATTGAAATTGATGGAAGATACTGGTATGGAGATAAAGAAATAAGCTATTTTTCATGACATCTGCTTCCACTAAGGGACTTTTGAGTTCCCCGTTTGACATGTTTATAAAATATATTAAGTGAATTTAAAAAACTGGTTGTCTGAAGCTTGTAAATAAATCTGAAAATATCTAGCAATATAGAAAAAGTCTCAGTGAGTCAGTGATTCACACCGTATTCTGTACAAATATTTGCCAGTGGAGTTTGTAGGTAATGTTAGAAGCTATTGAGGCAAGTGGTAAACTGCAGTGTTTGGGTTTGGCTAATTTCCAGCAGTGATCCATGCTCTACCTTGGAAGCTGGTTACAAGGAGTTCTTCCTGGCTCTATTTTGGGACCTGTCCTGCTTAATATCTTTGTCACTGATCTGGAGTTGGAGTATACCAAATCTGGAGAGCAGTCAGTATTCTCAAGGGCAGGGCTGCATTTCAGAGAGATCTAAGCAGGACAGAGGAGTGACCTGGCAGGATGTTCATGAAAACCAAAAAGGATAAATGGGAAGTACATCATGTGGGACAGAATAACCACTTGTGGGGGATACAAGCTGGAAATGCTGTACCTGTATCAGCAATGTACCCATGCTGTGTACAGGAGTGTAGCCACTATACTGAGCAAAGTGGTGATTCCTGTTTACTCAGCACTTAAGAGACCACACTTAAACCACTGCATCCAGTTTTGCTCTCCACCATCCCACTGGAAGGCTGCAAAGATGGTCTGTGGGCACATGACCTATGAAGAGAGGATGAGGGATCCAAAGCTGTGTGGAGATGAGCCTTTGAAGGTGTCTTGTGGCAGCTTGCCAATATTGCAGTAGACATTAGGAAGAAAATTGTCTCCTCACAGATGCCTAGAAGGAGCCTGCAAGACAGTGGTCAACGTAAAACAAGGAAAGTTTATTTTATACCAGGGACGTGCTGGTCTGTGATGATCTGAGTAAGAAAGGCACTCAGACAATGTAAAATATTGAAAGTGCGGTTTATCAGAGCTGACGCTGTAAGGAGAAAATAGTATACATCTTGCATCTGTTTTGATGCTGGGAATCCTGAGCTGTGCGACATCAAACAGGCCTCCAGTCCGGTGCAATGTGCAGACCCTGTCCATGGAAAGGGTTACCCCATGTTGGTCTTTTCAGCTCCTGCATTTCCTTACAAGAAAACAACTCTATTAATAATTTCTACTGTCAAACAGAGAGCATGCTCACATGAGAACTTCTAGCTGCACTTCTAGATAAAGGCAGGGCCACCCAGGTGGCATAATTGCCGGTACCAAGTGGGAGCTGCCTGCAGGCTCCTCTGTTACAGTGCGCTGGCTGAGCTCATCCTGCAGCTAGGGGGTATGTGGCAGCACAGCACGGTCCTGAAAGCCAGTCCGTACATGCAGCATAGGCATAGGACTGCTCAGGTTTCCTCTTGTGTGAATCACTGACTCCTTGATGTATTACCATCTTCCAGTCAGGATCTCTACAGCGTTCTGGCTTGACACAGAGAAGACTGTATTTCATCATGAGGACAGTCATGCATTGAAACTGATTTCCTAGAGAAATTGTGGAATCTCTGACCTTGGAGGTTTTCAAGACCCAGCTAAACAGAGGCCTAAGCAACATTGTCTAAATTCAGTATTGACTGTACTTCAGCGCAAGGTTGAGCTAGATGACATCTTAAGTTTCATTGCACTCTGAATTGCTCCATCTCTGTATTTTGGGTCTCTTCATTGCAACTGATCGGAGTATCCGTAAGGCAGGAGAATTCTGGGTTTCCACATAATTCCATGGTGAAATTAGTGCTATGGCAGTAGTAATGCAGATACAATTTAGATAGAAGTGGAGTTGGAATTGGATCCAAGAAATCCAACGTGTTGCTGCATCACTAAAGAAATATCATTGTAGAATAATAAAAAGACACTGTTGGCCGTTCTTTGTTTCTGTAGTCATGTATGACATAGGCTTTATTTGTCCCTTAGTTTTCATTCTTTCTCTTGAAAAATTTGTTTAAAAGGAATATTTGTATATTTCACACAAAGCATAATATAGCCATTAGTTTCCAACTTGTCTGGCTGCTGGTAATATGACAATAAATTGGATTGTGGTTGACGTGTTAATATACAAGATGTATTAAAGTAATACTAAACAATCTGTGCAACTGGTATAGCTGAGGGAATATTGAGAGATCTGGATACTGAATGTTGCCAAGTTTGGCTGTTCCTTTCTTGCAGCAGGGGGGCATGGAGTACTTGGTCCTTACTGTACACCATTTCCCTCTTTGTATGTATGGTTTGGTGTTTTGAATCTCTGTGTATTCCAGTCTGTGAAGCCAGCAATGGGCAGTCTTGAGGTACCAGAAGTAACCATTATCTAGAGACAACTTTACTCCCAGCCGTCCTGCTACTTAATTCAGTGATAGCAGTGAGACTCCTTTTGCCCGCTCGGTTGTTTCTCCTAAGTATTAAAAGGAAGGTGTGCATGGGGAACTTTTGTATTATGATATATCTGGTTTTTTATTATTATATACTTTCATGTAGCTGAACTAGATCATGATCTGCCCAAATAGCTTTGACTACACTGTATCTTCCAAAATAATTAAAAGATGAATAAATGCCTTGTTTGGATGGAAACCTGGTTATGTCTGATGCTGAAGGAGAGATAGTTGTTATTGACAGAGATGGAATTTTAACAGGTGAAGTCACTGTGCCTATTAGTACTACTGAATGTCATTATCTGATGGAGAGAAGACTGAAACAAACTTCCTGTTCATCAGGGAAAATTTCATCAGTTTCAATACTTGATGAATCCCATGAATTCTTGTTTTGATTAAATTGAATTTAAAAGTATTTATTGCATTATTTAATTGTGCTTTAAAAGTATCTCTATAGGAAAAAAAAAAAGACATTCTAATGCTGAAGGGCCATTTAATCTATCAAAGGTGTGCCTATTTAGGTTGAGACTTGGTGCTAGGCATGTCAAAGTGGAAATGAGAGGTATTTTTGAGTGAAGTGAAGATAATTGACTACTACCTTACTTGAGGGGCAACGTAGTGTGGTTGCAGTCTTTGAAGTAGAATTAGATGTCTCTCCAAAGCATATTCTGTAAATAAGCCTAGGGGGTTGGAATTATTGGGTGAAATTGGGATCTGTGTTGTGCAGGGTTTCAGCGTAGGTCATTATAGTAGCCTCTGAAAGTCTAAGCAGGAGAGATTGTTTATTTACTTGCGGGGTATTTTGGGTAGCTGAATTGACTTTCTACAGTAAAACATACTGAAGGATTTCATTTCCATAATGATGTGGAAAAAACTCCAGGAACAAACTCACCAACAAAGTTTTCTAGTTGACAAGCAGGTATTTATTTATTGCAGCGCCGGGGAGACAGCTCTTCCTAATGTGCCTCTCTGTATTGCCACACAGGCCATCCTTATATAGTCATTTGGGCATACATACATACAAAAATGTTGTGGTGGTCTTTGAGGGTGGTTTACTTCTTCCAACAATCTTGGTAACTGCTGGCAGTCTTTGAAGCAGGATCTTAACATTACCGACATAGCAATCATCCTGTCCTTCTACTCAGTTTAGCTGCTAGTCCAAGATACTCCCCAGTAGATATTTACACCAACTTAATGGGCTCGTTGACATAGCAGTCATCCTGTCCCTCCACCCATCAGCCAGTTTAACTGTGCCCATCCTGGACATCTGCTAGTCCCAGACACTCCCCATCCCCAGGTCCTATTTTTCTATTGTTTTTCCCACATTTTTTGTACAAGGTCTTAAGGACCCAAACCTGTGTCAACTACCTTCAAGTACCAGTTATTTTCCATTACAAAGCCACCAAACCCAGCCTTACCCAGAACTGATTATGTTTGGTGCCTCTTTGTCTCAATAGCCTACTAGCACCTTTGATTTATTATTAGTGTTTCAAATTTCCCCTCCAAAACTGGAATTCCCTGTTTTGTTTCATTCTTCTTGCCATGTATTTCATCTTCTTTCAAAACTTCCTGCAGCCTTTGTTCTCTGCCCATTTGTTTTCTGGCTTTATCAGACATCACAGCTAGTTTTTTTTCTTCTGGTCCATGTTCCCACATGACAAATCAACAGACGGCTTTGCTAAACAATCAGTAAGTAGCATTACTGCTATATCATTAACATTAGGGCTTTATCATTAGGCTATTTTGCCTTTTGTTGACCTTCAGTTGTATTTATAGACTTTGTATAGTAGCTGATGAAGCATTATCTTGCTGCTCTTCTATTTGTCCTCCAGGCTTAATAGCTGTTTCTAATGGGCACTTAAGTTACAGTTGGTACATGAGCACAGAGAGGGTGGAGAAACTGTGCTTCTCCCTCCAGTGATTCTTCTCTACAGTTGTAGTTTAGTCTTAACCTAGCTGCAGGTGTAATGCAGCAATATCTAAATTAGCGTGTTGTCCAGGTTTCCTTGTTGTTCTAGAAATTTATGCAGCTCCACCCTGGCAAGTGACTGAAAAAAGGAGGGATGGAGGAAGGGATGTTGAGGGCAGGGAGGAGAGCAGAACTCTGACACTCAGTAGGCCACTGTTTCTGTGTCACAACATTGGTGAAGATGAGTGGTACTAAGAATCCTCTGTAGCAAGGATTGAAGAAGTAAGGACTGAAAACTGATCAGTGTCCACAAAGCATAAACTGTAGTTCTTATTTGGTTGTGTTCATGTTGCCAGCAAGACAGTTTGATATTGGAAGGTATCTATCTGGTGCTTTTGTCTTCCTGTTCTGTGAGGTTTTTTTGGAACTCTGAAATCCTGTTCTCCTTCCTCTTTTCTCAATGTAGAGAACAGTTCTTGCTCTCTGTGTAGGTTTATTAAGGTCATTAATTAGCCTGGACGTATGTTTATTAAGTAGGCCTTTGCGCTGCGTAGGCACAATCCATTTTTTTGAGTAAGTGGGTTTTGTGGATCTGTTCAATGGCTAGTTTCAGGAGAGTGCAAGTTTGGAAGACTGACATTAATGGTAATGGTTACAATCATTGTCAGCTAATGCATCGCTCTCCTGAGGCTTCAGAATCCATGAACTGACTGTAATTTCCTGTATGTGACATATTAAATGTTTCTGTACGCTGAAAAGGTTAGAATTCCAGCAAGACCATGTTATATGTGTGCACATCAAATTGCACCACTACATAAGCAGTAGAACTTACTGCCACAATTAGAATTTCTAACCTAAAATTTGAAAACTGAAGTGTGATGAAAACTTTGGAATCGTTTGGAGGGGCTGTTGCTTTGCCCCTCTCATTGCAGAGCAGCTTGTCCTGTTTAAGGCTAATTCCAATTTTATGTCTGTACAAGCTCAGTGACAACAGACTTAGGGGTATAACCTAACTTCGCATATTGAAAATTTGAAATATTTAAAATTGCCATCATAAAAAAGAATAAAAAACCATAAAAAGTGTGACCCAAAGCCAGAAAGAAGGCTGCTATTTGCAGATGTTGGGTTTCTCTTCCTTTTACTTTTTTCCCTCTCCTTAAATGATTTATCGGAAATTTCCATGAGTGTCAGAAATACTGTCCTCTTTGGCCAAGTTCTCCAGATGACAGAATTATTTCTCTTTGCTCTTTTTAAAATTTTCATGTTTATTTAAAATTAAGTGTTCTTATTCATGCTCCCTACAAAATATTTGTGAAAAACTAGAATTGGGTATTATTTTCTGAGAAGCATTTTGGAGCTATCAATTGTCTTTAGAGGAACAAATGAAGTTATTAAAATCTTTTAAAGCACCAACTTCAAAGCATATACTTTAAATAGGTATTTAAAACATTTAGCAGCTTTTAAAGTAGTTTCTGTTTTTATTTTATTTTATTGTAATTTCTTTTAAGTTTTGAAGTTTGATGATATTTCTACTGTCTGAAGTAGATCATTTTGGTCAACGGCAGATAACCTTTTAAACTCTTATTACAAAACAAAAAAGAATTGCTCTAGCTGAAGTGGGTGAAATTTCAAATATCTGTAAGGTGGAAATGCAGGCAGAGTACAGAATGAGCATCTGAGAATAAAGGTATTTGAATAACTTATGAGTCTGTTATCTGTCTGTGTAAAATCATCGAAAGTAATTTTCTTAGAAAAATAAACAAAAGTAGAATACTAGGTGTAGTATGTGTTATTTTCAGGGAGTGTTTTTTTGTTTCTAGATATGTTTCTATAGTTCTGTTGCAGAGATGTATCTTTTTCACCACACATGCAACCAGTGTAAACCCCATAAAAGAAACCTTCAAGTATCTGCACCGTCTTCTGGAGCATAACATAATTGCCATGAGCCAGATCTGTGAACTGTATCTTCAGGATGGAGACCCACTTTTTTCCTTTCTCAGACTTAGTGGCAGCTTCATTGTCTGTCTGGGGCCTGTGTTTGAATCAGAATAGAGCTTTTACTTTCTGATTTGCAGCTGCCTTTAAAGACAGAATTGATAAGTCAGATGCAGATTTTTAGGAATTCAATTAACTAAGGGGAAGAGAGATAAGTGGATGAACATGGTGTGACAGCTCTCCTTGCTGGGGAAGGGCCTTGCTGTCTAAAGAAGCTTGTCGTGTATGTGAAGTTAGAAATGACACAAGTTAGCAGAAGATTATATGAAGACTTAGTTGGGTAAGTGTGTACACTCAAGTTTGTGCTGTTGTGTGCAGTAAAATACAAATTATTTGACCTTCCTCTCCCCCCCCCCCCCCCATGGAATAGTGAGTTGTGTGCTCAGGTACTGTAATGCAAATGATCTACTGTCTCTTTAGCTTTTATTAACTTGACTGTAGGTTGGAGCATGTGAACTAAGTTGGGTATGTATTGTGCAAAGTCATAAAAGTATTTTTTTCACCATCAGGAGTACAAAAATGAGGGTTTTAAATAAAAAGACTTTTCATTAATTTAATATGTTGCTTTTTGCTTCATATGGTGATTAAAGTGCATCTGTGAATGTTTTTATTTAATCTCTCTAATATGTAAACAGAAAATAAAAATTGCCAAGCTTGCTTTTTGAGAAATAGTAATTAGGGGTTTTTATAAAGAAAAAGAGTAAGTATGTTTCTATGTAAAAAGGCTTCAAAGTGAGTTATTTTTGCATGTGATATTTACTACTTGGTGTGTATTTACTGTCTTGCCTGTGATGGCTTTTCCTGTGGTCTTTTGGAAAAATGATCGATTTTGTTATGGGCTACTGGAAAAGAAACAAGGGATTGGCTATGTAAGTACAAGAAGATTTGGCTGGAAAGGAGGCTGCTGGCTGGTGAACCTCCAAGCATCTTGCTTAAGATTCACTGGGTCATAATAGAAAGATCTTTTACATTATCAGGATATAATGTTGACATTGCTGGAATGTCAGCAGAAATTCAGGCTGGCAGCTACACTGACTTTTCCAACTCAGAGAATAGGGCTTTCTTTAAACAGCATTTATTGTGTTGTGAACTGGGACATAGAATCATATAATGGTTTGGGCTGGAAAGGAGCTGAAGATCATCTAGTTACAACCTCCCTGCCACTGGCAGGGACAACTTCCACTATACCAGGTTGCTCAAAGCCTCGTCCAACCTGGCTTTGAACACTGAGATGGGGAAGCCGTGACTTCTCTGGGTAACCTGTTCCAGTGCCTCGCCATCCTTACAGTAAAGAACTTCTTCCTTATATCTAACCTAAATCTCCTCTGTTTAAGTATAAACCCATTGCCCATGTCCTGTCACTACAGTGCCTCATGAAGAGTCCCTCCCCAGCATCCTTGTAGGCCCTCAGATACTGGAAGGCTTCTATGAGGTCTCCATGCAGCCTTCTCTTCTCCAGGCTGAACTGCCCCAACTTTCTCAGCCTGTCTTCATACAGAAGCTGCTCCAGTCCCCTGATCATCCTGATGGCTCTCCTCTGGACTTGTTCCAACAGTTCCATATCCTTCTTATGTTGAGGACACCAGAACGGTACACAATACTCCAAGTGAGATCCTGCAGAGGGGCAGGATCACCTCCTTCGACCTGCTGGTCACAGGAGGTGATGCAGCCCAGGATGCGGCTGGCTTTCTGGGCTGCGTGTACACACTGCCAGCTCATGTTTTGTGAGGCTCACCAGACTTTTGTGTTGTTGAAGCTGATAAAAATGGTTGCTTGCATTACAGCATAATACTGTTTATCTGCATGGTATTTTTTTACAGTGTAATTTTTCTTTCATAATAATGTTTTATCATTCTTTGTCTACCTGCCTGTATTTAACATGCTTCTCAGTTTTCTTTTGTTATTTCTGTATACGCAGTTAATTCGTAGTCAAAGCTTTAAAACCAACTCATCCAGTTTCAGTTGTGCTGTTTAACTGGTAGTGATAAAAATGCTGTAATTGCAATTATATGGAAATGTATGACATTTAACACACTGTAGTTGGCTCATGTTATAGTTACCTTGAAATCTGCTTAGTAATTAAGACAGGTTTAGAAACTGGACTTGTACAAAACTAAATGTAAATCAGGAGAGGTGTAAATAATCTGGCCCTGTATTAGTAAATTGGGACACTATTTCTAGAATTTGGAGATAAGGCATAAGCTAGATGATACTGGATTGTGTAAGTACAGCTTATAAGAAAGTTAGAAAATTGGTTTGGACAAAGGTTAAGGGAGAAAACAGTTCTTAAAAGTATGTGAGAAGGTATATAATGATGATTAACATAAAAGTGCTGTGTTATGGAGTAGATGTTCCAGAACAACGTAATATTTCAGAATAGTGTTTTTATACACATATGTGCCAGAGTTTCCATTCCTTTTGAAATAAAGAAATTGGCAGTGGCTAAATGAAAGAGAAATTTGCAAAGCCATCTTAAAAAACTGCTCTCAGTCAGAGTAGGCCTCATAACCTGTGAACCATGGAGAATTTTTCCTTGCACATCAAGAATCTTGGCATATTCAGTGGTCTCAGATAACAATAAATTTGCATGTAATGTGTTATTTGGGCACGTCTGAAGATTGGTGTTGGCTGAAGTGATTTGATATTCCATCTTTGGACATGTGTAGTAAGATTTAAAAACTTTCATCTTGTTACTTGATGCTTTTTTAAGTCTATACTTATTTTAAGCTCAAATATAAAGGGCTTGGACTAAAGACAATTAAAATAGGTATGTACTTGGGCGAAACTTTGCTGCTAGTTATATGTAAGAATGTGAGAAAAGGCTGTTTAAGCGTTGAGGAATTTAAGTGTTGCTTATATTTTTATTACTTTAGGTGTTTACCATCAAGCACTGTGATGTTGTTAGAAAAGGCAGCAGAAATCATTTAGAAATCTATTGGCAGTAATGACTAGATAGTGTTTGTACTGTTTCAGAAAGCTTGGGGGGTAGGGGTTATGGCTGGAGTGGTAGTTTTGGTTTTGTCATTTTTTGAAGAGTTTAGGAAAGTTTAGAAAATGCTCTCTGCAGGAAGAGTGTATGGAGCAAGTGGAAAGACCTACTTTGGTCTTTCTCCGGTATCTTTTATGGGCTGACAGAAAAGCTGACTTAAGGAAGGTGGATTTTAAAGGCTGTAGATTGAAAACAAACAGAAAATGAAACTTAGGGTATTTTTAGTGTGTTCTGCTGCTTATGTCACTTCTATTAATAGTAACCTACTGTCTGAAAAGAGGAAAGGATAAGTGAGCTAGAAGCTGGAAAAATATGACCTTGAAATCACTAAATATCCTGGTAGTGAGAGTGACTGAAGTTGTCTTGGATTCTTCTGAACCTGATAAATTTGCTTCCTGTGGGAGCTTGAAAATTTTGTCTTCTGCTGAGAGGGATTTGTGTATACCTTTAAGAAGAAAATATTCTGTTCTGCATAGGTGAAAGGAGGGGGGAGGAGGAAAGGAGCCTGTGATTCTTCTGGGCTTGAAATCTGTGGGTTATGAGTCTTCATCCTTTTCCTTCTTTGGGCTGTGAACATGCTAATAACATTTAAAGTTTGACTAATAACTATTATATTCAGCCTTCAGGGCTTCAACTGCTTGCAGGATCAGGAAGGAATTATTTTCCTAATGTGTAATTTGGCTTCTTGACTGCTGATTTGTGCAGTGCCAGATCATACTGTGACAGCTGAAATGCTTCCTACCCTAAATGTTGTGCCCCTCTCGTAACAGTTGCCAGTCATGTGGCAGGGGTGACTGAAGTGGCACAGTTGGCAGTTCTTAATTTGCTGCACTTTACTATTCCAGAGTATGAAGGTATTTACTACAGTATTAGATTGATAATGGGGTGTGATGGTGGCAGCCCGGATGTTGGGAAGTTTTTCCAGGAGAAATTGCTAGGGACTTTGCAGAAACAGTCATCTTCCTCTGTAGCATGAGGAATGGTTCACCCAGTAAAGCATGCCCAAGTGATCTCATACTTAATTGTATGCAGAATCTTTTGGCGCTGGTAATAACCTATTCTGTCTGGGTAACATTCGTATTTTGTGTAAAAGGACAGTAAAAGACTATTTTTGGACTTGTACTGAAGTTTGTGAACTTTCTCAGCTCAGGTGGTATGAGCGCAAATGGTGAGCAACTGCTTCTAATTTTGGAATGGGCAAATACTCAGAAGGAAGCTTTCTGCTCTGTGGGCACTGTGTACATTTCACTTTGATGAAGCCTTCGTCCTTTCTGTGACCCATATTGGCCACTTTGAGAGCTGCTCTTACAGGGATTTGGGTTATTCTTTATAACTTGTCAGTTGAGCTTTTTTAAGATATAATTGGCTTTCCCTCATTTGAATGAGCTGACTTGATGCTTCATCCTGAACTGGGAGTCTGAAGCCAGCTGCAAAAACAAGCTTCTATGTCACAAAGGTGTATGTATTTACTTGCCATTTCCTTGCTTTGATGAAATAACCAATAAAGTAGGTTTGAAAGTTAATCTAAAGCAAAATAAAACGTTATAACCACAGAAACTTCATCAGTTTTGAGATGCGATTCCTGCGAAATGGCCAGCAGCCAAACTTTGCAGTGCATCTGACTTCACCTGGCACTAACTGTGATTTGCTCTCTGAAAACATTTCTTAAATGGTATAATGATGAATGGCACTCCTATTTAACCATGTCATCCACTCAAAATGTTCTGTAACATCTGTTGCTTTGTTCATAAGTGGCAACAAAGATGAATAACTGAAGAGAGTCTGAGAAAGTGTTTGGGATTTACAGAAAGGCTTCTGGCTTTCAGGCTGCTTGGGTAGAAAGCTTTGGCTAGTTACTGTGGGCTTCTGATTGTGTTATGCTTGTGGAAGAATTTTTGCTACTTTTTGCTCTTTGTACCTACAGTGTATCATAGGTAAAACAGGGAAAAAAGCCTAAAGAAAATACTAAGAATGTGTGATTTGATGAAATACTGTTTTATGTTTTACTGGTTGTTGATAGGTTATAAATATAAAAAGTGTTTTCTAATGAAATTTTCTTTTGTGCCTGATATTACCATCAAGTGCTGTTTATTCTTTGTTTCTGAAGCAGAAAGCTAGAAAACAAAAGAATGCAAAAAAGCACAACCTCAGAGATGCAGTTCCTTTTGACTGTTAGGTAAGGTGTGCTTGGATTGAAAAAAAAAAATTAAATTATTATTCTTAAATTAAAAATTGAGAATTTCCCTTCCATATCAGCTAATCTATGATTTGGGATATTTCTTTCTGCACAGAGGCTAGGCAGGATAATCATGGTATTTCAATGACAGTGTGGTTAACTGTCATACTTTACTTTTTAAACTAATATGTCAAAACTTCATTTTCTTCAACTAACCCTGCAATTCACTTTACATTTTTTTTAGTGATTTTAAAGACAAAAATAAATAGCAACTTGAATGTCTTATGTATATATTGTCAGTTAAATTAACACACATCTATTTGTTCATTGTTTCTAGGATTGAACTTCAAACTGTTAGACCTACTCCAGTAATATGTTTTAAGAGCCCAAATCTTCATAAGCTGTATGACTTGATCTCATAACAGCTGTTTAAATGCTGAGTTTTCTTGTTTTGTTTTAATTTCTTTCCCAATGTTCTGTATAGTTCTTCAATACAAATGATTGGCCAGACCTCTGATACTTGGATTAAGGATGGCTTTTATTTGTTTTGAAAATCATTAATAACAATAAATACTCCCAAAAATATGTCTTAGATATTGCTGACATGACTGACTAGTATTGCTCATGCCACTTTCAATATTGCAGGGTAGGCATATTGTTTATAATCTGAGCCCTCCCTTTCCCTCTGTGGTGACTTGTGCACTTCCATGTGCCACTTTCTCAGCCCGTGTCATTAGATGTTAGAATTCTGAGGTCTGGTAGCTTGGCTACTAATTGTGTAATATCTTGTGGTTTAGAGTTTTTGTTTATTAGTTTGCCTTTTTTGCATACCAAAAGTGACTTCTTGAGGTGACAGCAGCAACCTTTGTTTTATATTAACCTTTACTTTTGGTCATGTGAAAGCAAGGTTGTGGAGTTTGTACCTTTTCAGAGAGGGCATCAAAATATGGGTTGATTCCTAGGTGCAGAATGGGATGTTACATAGCAGATTAGGCTTTGGGTGCTGGGTTGAGGTATCACTTAAGCAACCATTGAGGAATAATTGGATCAAATAACCCTCACCCTAAAAAAAATGTGTCAAAAATAGCATTTCTCTGTGTGGTAGGTGCCTTTACTCCTGTCTACCAAGGCTGCTTTTTATTTTTGCTTTCTGAAGTAATGTTACTTTCTTTTGAAACATTGTATGGACAAGTGACGGTGACCTTATAATAACTGTTCTTGTTAGAACACTGACCTTCAAAGTGAGAGATGAAGGTTTAAATCTTTTTCAGACTGGGATTCAAACTTCATCGTTCAAAAGCATGCACTATGCTTCTGTGTGCTGGGAAGCAACTAAGTTCTTCCTGCTGAAGTTGTTCCTCTTTGTGGAGAGGGCTATGTTGTCGCTTTCCCAACTTTATCTAGCTGAATGGTAAAGGCAGTCATGGGAAAAGGTGGTATATATATGGTGGTGCTTTGTTTTTGTTTCGTTTTCTTTTTAAATACAACTTTCTAGTTTGAAGTTGCTACTGTATTTTATCCTAAGTACCTGTGCTTTTTTTGTGTGTGTGTATGTGAATAGTGTTTTGGGGAGTAAAAAACTAAATCTCTTTGAACTTTTCTTTCCTCTTTAACTCATGTTTATTCTTGTGAAGATTATTATAGTTTACAGGAAGGGCAATGCCTTTATTTCTTTGTCTCTAAAAGAAAGTAACATTCCCTACATTTTGAGAGTAATTGAAGAACAATTGCCTGACCAAGCATTTAGAGGAAGTGAGGGGAGGAGGAATGCTTTATTTGAGGATCTTATAGGAGACTGAGGCATGAACTTTTCATTGGATTTAATCATACGGTGCAAACACTTCTAAATGTTTTCAAATCTTGCTATGTTACTGTCAAGATAAAGACCTGTTGCCACACAGGGATTTAGGGAACGGTGTGGGCAAGGCTTTCCGGATGTGCAGATAAGATTTTGTGTGTATAAATGAAACTGAATGTCTTTTCATAACCATCAGAATTCCTTGTGGGCTTTAATGTATTAAACTCAGTTGTTTTGGTGCCCAATATGGCATATTGGTTGAAATACTGAGTTAGCTTGGTAGCACAACCAGTCTTTTTAGGGAACCTAGAAGGAGTTATTCACTTTGGAGTTCATAATTTTATGCTGAAAGACTTATTTGTGAAGTGTGGTACTCATTCTAATATGAACCTCCTGGAACTGGAGCTCAGAGGAAGATTACTGTCACAGATTTGTTTGGTATTCTGTTAGACTGTACTGTTATTTTGGTTTGTCATAGCTCTGTCTGCAAAACGGGGTACAGCAGATTTTAGATGTTTAAGTTGCTCTTTCTAATCTAATTATGTTAATAAAATGTTCTTCTCTTAAGTTACTTAAGTTTTTTTGTTTTATTTGCAGCTTTCATCCAGTCGGATGGCATAATAGAAATGCTGCGTTTTGATGAAGGAGACCTATTGCAGGTATGTAGTCTGAGTAAATCACCTGAACTAGCAACGTTTCATCTTTTGGACAGCTGGTTTTTGAAACTTGTGGATGAGTGGGCTTCTGAAAGTAAGCAAGCATCAAAAACCTTTTGGACCTTCTAGAGTTACTTTCAACAGTATGCTTTGGTGTGTCATGTGGTTCTGGTTTCCAGAACTTGTGTGTTGGGAAGCTGGTAGAGCTTTGTCTGGCCTCTTTGTCTAGTTCTTTTCCCCTCAGAAAAATTGCAGAATGCTTTGTGTTTAAGATTCATCTTGATGTAGAGTTGGGATATAATTAGCTGGTACAGCTAGAGCAACTAGGAAGTGTTGCAAGATTCCCAAACATAAAGGCAGCCATTTGGACCAAGTAGCCACTGGATGTAAAGAAAGTTTGCATTACTGCAATGAGGTAATTTTCATTTGGAGTATAGTGAGCCTCAGATCCTGTGCATCCCCATCTCCAAAAGCTGAGGGGTTGACCTCAAGTCATCTGATGCCTTCTGTTAGAGGCTTCAGGTAGGACCTGAGGAAAAAGTGAGGAAACTTGGGTTGTTTAGTCTGGAGAAGAGAAGGCTTGGGGGGATCTTAACCACTGTCTGTAACTATCTGAAAAGGGGGATGAAATTAGGAGGTGGCTGATCTCCAAGTAACAGGTGATAGGACAAGAGGTAACAGCCTCAAGCTGCACTAGGTGAGATTTAGATTGGATGTTGGGAAAATTTTATTCGCCAAAAGGGTGATGAGGTGTTGGAACAGGCTGCCCACAGAAGTGGTGGAATCACTGTTCCTGGAAGTATTAAAAAACTGTAGATGAGGCCTTTAGTGATATGGTTTAGTGATGGACTTGGCAGTCCTGGGATACAGGTGGGACTTGATGATTGTAAAGATCTTTTCCAACCTAGTAAGGGGTTTATGACCATTCTCCCTGGCTGCAGCGTAAAGCACTTTTTTTTGCATTTTGTCCGGTCCAGACTGGTCAAAGGGCTACTGCATGAACTGTCTCCCATTCAATTTGTTCAAAGGCTTGTTGTTGCTCAGGACCCCATTTGAAATCGTTCTTCTTCCAGGTCACATGATAGAGAGGGCTTACAATCAGGCTGTGATTTGGGATGAGCATTCTCCAGAACCCTGCAACACCTAAGAAGGCTTGTCTTTATTACTTAGTGGGACCGTTGCTTTTATCTTGTTGGTCACATCTGTGAGGATCTGGTGACATCCATCTTGCCATTTTATTCCTAAAAATTGAATCTCCTTTGCAGGTCCCTTGACCTTACTCCGTTTTATGGCAAAACTGGCTTTCAGCAGGATTTGAATTATTTTCCTCCCTGTCTCAAAGACTTCTTCCACTGCATCCCCCACGTGATAATGTTGTCAATGTGTTGCAGGTGTTCTGGAGCTTGCCCCTGACCCATTGCAGTCTGGGTCAGTCCCTAGCAGATGGTAGGGCTGTGTTTCCACCCCTGGGGTATTTGCTTCCAAGTGTACTGGATGGCATTTCTACAAGTAGAAGCTGCACTCTGCTGCCAAAGGGATTGAGAAAAATGCGTTGGTATTATCAGTTGTGGCATGCCACTTGGCTACCTTTGACTCCAGTTCATACTCTAAGTTCTAGCATGTCTGGTACGGCAGCACTCAATTATGGTATGACTTCATTCTGGCCACAATAGTCTGTTGTTAGTCTGTGCTTTCCGTTAGACTTTTGCACTGGCCATATGGGACTCTTGAAGTGCGAGTAGATGCTGCTGATCGCGTATTGGCTGTCCTCTTGATGGATGGCAATCAAGGAATCTCAGTTGTTACAATTTTGCTGCTAGTGTACTGTAGTAATGTGCCAGTGGCAGTACTGTCGTGGTGGTGATTGGCATATGTTGTTCTTCAGCTTTTACCAATGCCACAAGAGAAAGGTCCTCTGAGAGACCAGGCTTTGTGGACAGCTGCTTGATTTCCTTTGCTTCCAAGGCAGCTATACCAAAGGCCCATTGGTACCCACTTGGGTCCTTGAAATACTTTCTCTTAACAGCGTCTGTGCCGAGGATGCGCAGAGCCTCTGGACCAGTCACAATGGGCTGCTTTTCCCGCTTTTCCTAGTCAGGCTGATTTCAGCCTCAGTACAGTAAGCTGTTGGGATCCTCCTGTCATTCCAGAAACACAAATGAGTTCTGCCCCTTGATGACTTGATGGCATTAGTGTACACTGTGCACTAGTGTCTCCTTTTACTCCTGTGGTTCTGACATGATAGGCCATTGGATCCACACAGTTTAGTGGACACAGTTGTCAGTTTCCTCCCCTTGGCTGAAGGCAGGGCTCATGTAGTACTGCTTATAGGGTTCTCCACATACTTGTAAAAACAGATTATAATTACTTTCTATAGGATCAGGATTAAAATGAACTCTCCCATTATGGGCAACTGCCCACCAGAGACTGGAGCAGCAACTTTCCTGGAAGAGCCATCATTTGTGGTTGGTTTTCCTTGCAATTCAGGTGCCTCTAAGGTCAAAATGTTTTCTATCACACTTCCTCATGTCCTCTCCATGGTCCTGCAGGTGAAACCACAGAGTACCCTGTATACTAAATGCAAAGGTGACCTTTGGGACAAAGTAGCCACTGGGTTTAAAGGAAGTTCTAATTACTGCAGTGAGGTAGTTGATGTTGCAGATACATATTTTTCATGTATAATGTTGCCATCCTGTCAGTTTTCTTTTGGTGAAAGTCAAGACAGACAAAAAGTTAAACTTTAAAGAATACGTGCTGATATTTTGGGATGGTGGTGGTAGTTGGGATGAAATACATAGCAGCATAGCTTGATACTGCAGAACAGTTCTGAATTTCTGCTGACTAGAATTTCAAACATGTTTTGTGGATTGTATTTATGTTGTGAATATCTTTTGTTTAAAATTCCTTGATGATGTTAGTCCTAGTAGTTGAGAAGGGAGGAAAGGAGAAAAAAGGCAATCAGTTGTTTATATGATTAGAACACATGGCATGTGATGGTGTTCATTAGCAGTTCAGTGCCTGATTTGCAATTCCTACATCCTAGTCTAGAAGAGTCAACAAATGTAAAAGCTATATAGTTCTGGGCTGGTGGTAAGGTTGTTTCTTTCAGATTTATGAAGATTTCCCTACATCTACCTAAGTTGTGTGGATTTATTATTTCATTTTTTTCCCTTCTTCCACTACTAGGTCCTAAATATAATTCAAGAATGCCATAGATATTTAGATTATGATGTACAAGGCTGGGATACTTCAAAATGATCTGAACTGGTGACAAAAAAGGTTGCGGTTACAAATGAACTTCTACCACCACCACAAAGCCCCCCAAAGGGAAAAAAAAAAAAGGAAAACCCTGCAACACCCTACAAGCACACAAAAGAGACACCGGTTCTTCTTAAACAGTTGTTTAGATACCATGCGCTAAACACATTCTCGTAATACATAACCATGTAGGTGTTTTTTTGGATATTGAGAGAGTAGAATAGTGGAAGTTTTCCATGTAGTGCTTACACTCTCAATTATTGCAGTTTTTTGACTCAGAATTTAACTTGCATGGAGAGACCACATATCAGCAAAATGTAAGGGGGGAAAAAATAACTAGGCTTTCTTTTTCCTTTACATGTTCTATAGGAATGTTTTGTTCTACAAGAGAGTCTTAAAAATGGCAGACAGGCATTGGCCCAATATTTAAGATAAAAATGATGTAGTCAAATTCAATCATTATGGTTTAGGTGTTTTTTAAATAGGCCTTTTTTTTTTTTTAATGATGAAAAACTAGCACTCCATTAATCACTGTAGTTCTCAGGACTAGAAAGTAATGGTGCTGCTGTGAACCACCTTCTAATTCATATAAAGATGAAAATTAAGATGGATTGTTAATCATGCCAACTGTATTGCAAGATGCAACAGAGATGGGAAAATCAGTTTAAATATTATGGTGGGACAAAGTCAAGCAGTTGTCACTGTTGCACTGTAAACTTTGCAGTGCTTTGGATTGCATTTGGCTGCCATTTATCCTAATATCCTGCTGAATATTTGATTTAAAACAAAGCAAGCAAGACAGACTTTCTAAGAAATTGATTATATATTTTATATTATGATTGTGGCTCTGAAGCCAAAAATACCAATGTAAGTTAAAACAGTTTCTTTTAATCAGAATGATACAGCATGTTTTAAAATTCATTTGCTCTTTTCCTGTAGATTTCAATTTGGTGACGTCTCATGACTACTTACTGCAGTTGAAAACTAAACCCAAAGTAAATACATTGTTGTAAAAACAAGTTTCCATTTGTAAACAGCAGTTGCTACAGCTTTAAGCCTAGTATAATGTAATTAAGAGTTTCTTTCAAGCTTTCTATAGGTTTTCATAAGTGTTTGTTGATTGTGGGTTATCTGTCACTACTATGTCATTGTATTTATGCTCTCTGATAACTCAGTATTGTCTAATGTTATGTCACCTTCTGGTGAATCTTTTTTTAATGTAAAAAAATAGCCAGTGCATAAAGTGATTAATAATCATTGAAGTTTCAAAACCATTTCCAGCCCTGGTTTATTTCCTCACCTTAGAAAATTTGATATCTTCCCAGGGGCAACAAACCCTTTTCTTGTTTGAAGGAATTGTTTTCTAAGTAAGGTGAATCAAATGCTGAATCTTACATAATTTAATCATTAGGGATTCCTGCCACCTCCCTCCAGTTAGAGTATATCCTTTTGATACTGTTTTTGTCCTTGAGCTACGTCCTATTGGCGAAACACTCCTTATGTGTTTCAGTGACATTTTAGGACTGTTGCTGAAAAAAAATAAATGAAAAGTATTGGAAAATTGTGTTTGAGCAGGCTGACCTAAAGCAGTTAATTATTGAAAGAGCATAAATCTTTAAATACTGAAGTAAAACCCCCTTGCATCTAGGAAAAATGAACTGGCAATGGAAATTTTATTAGTTCATACTAGGGATAAGAGTAGTGAAGTAGAGACTGTACATTTTGGGTATGGATTTCAAATACATGGGTTGGAAAGTGATACACCATGTGTCTTTGCCTTCTGTTTCAACAGAGCAAAAATGAGATTTTTTTTTTCTTTACAATATATGCTTAAAGGTTTATATCTGAATAAATATATGCTACTTCTGCCTATGTATTAAATTACAATAATGAGAGAATTTCCTAATTCTGTCTATTCTGTACATGAATCAGTTCCCGTAAGGAGTCAACAACTTTTTAAGCTCTTCAAATTATTTATTTAGATCCTGAACATAGAGTAAGAATTGTATTAATGTAAGTTGACCATTGCTCAATGCAATGCAGGGTTTGTTTTTTTTCTTCAATAGCAGCTGATTTATAGATGCTTTTATAATTGATTGGCACTTCAAAGTCATAGATGTTTGGAATGGACCTCAGGAGATCACCTAGTACTTTCTTCAGGTGTTAGTATGTGTAGACAGACTACCCTTGGCAGATGCATGACACTTCTGTTCTTAAAACCTCTGGAGAAGTAACTTCCACAAGTTCTGTCAAGGTAATTAATGTGTAAGCTGGTTTTGCCGCGTCTTTCTCCAGCACATATTCAGTTGAATTTTTTGGTTAGGTTTTCTTTCCCTTTTCATACTGCTAATTATGTACTAAAAGACACCTACAGCTTCTTCATGCAGACTTTTAAAAGCACATTGTAACTTTCTTTACTGGATTTTTTTTTGTCTACACAGATGAAGTATAGCATTTAATAGGGAAAGTAGTACTCTGAGACTTTGAGCAAGATCATAGTTGCTTCCCTGTATAATAACATTTGCTTTAGTAATAACAAAATTAGTTGGATTTTTTTTTTACAGCATTTTGTTTGCTCATATACTTATATTTCACTGTGCTCTGGAGACACATTCTTTTCTTTTGTTTATTACCCTTAGTCAGTTGTTGCCAGCTTAATATTTGAGCTCTCCTTCAGCTTTCAGATTTGAGCTTCTCCTTCAAATTTGCCTTGTTAGTGTCAGGCCATTTCCACATGTCCTGATTATTTGAACTCCTGTCCAGATCTGACAGATGCTTCAAGCTCCTGACAGTGGTGTAATCTGCAACTATTAGGAGTGCTGAAATAGACTACAACTGTTATTTTTAATAATTTATCCTTTCATGTTAAGCCAACATACAGTCTTGCTTTTGAGGACCTTATTTTTTCTGAGCAAAGTTTTAATTTGCTCATAGTTCATAAAGGACTGTTTCCCAAGTCACTGTATTTATTAAGAGCTCTTGCCTTGAGTATTTAATGTTTTCTGTACAGTGTAGTCAGAACCACTGTTTTCCACAGTGAGTAATCTTCTGTGCAGACTGTTTGGAAAATACTCTGCCTATGTAGTAGTATTTTTAAAGGAAAATTCTAAGACTCTTCAGACATAATCTGTTAATATGAGTCAGTACACTTACTGCAATAATCTTAAGTGTATAAATGCTTTTTTACAGGTGAACTGCTAGAAATCATTTTACTGATTCTGATTTACAGGATAGCTAAAATGGTGGAAAAAGAAAACCTGTGTGGTTATATATACTTGACACGTATTTTCTGTCTTTGCTCATAAACTGCTGTAAACTGCTAGTAGAAAAAGCTGGTAATAAGAATTACAATGGTCCTAAATATAAGATAGCTAGAAACTTGTTTTGCAGTGGCTTTGCAGCAGGGAAGCTACATGACTATTGCATGCGTGGGAATCAGCAATGCCAATCTCTTACTGGAGGAATATAATATTTTCTGCATGATCTTCATTCCATACGGCATGGTAAAGAAGTATCTTAATAGAAGTGGCAACTTATTTCTGGTGTATCAGTGATAGTGTTTTCATGGTGTAAATTCTGATTGTATTTTTTATTACCTCAAGTTTTCATATTGTATGATGACTTTTAAAAGGGTTTTGGAATGTAAGAATTTCTTTACTAAAGAAAGCATACTCAGATTTTTTAGGAAGAAAGGGTGGTGAGGCCCTGGCACAGGTTGCCCCGAAAAGCTGTGGCTGCCCCATCCCTGGCAGTGTTCAAGGCCAGGTTGGATGGGGCTTGGAGCAACCTGGTCTAGGGGAAGATGTCCTTACCCATGGCAGAGGGCTTGGAACTGGATGATTTTTAAAGTCCTTTCCAACCCAAACCATTCTGTGATTCTCTATGATCTCCACTGATACCCATACAACCAAACTGTATGATCCAGATCACCTAATTAGGCAACATACTGGCTGGACCATTGATGTCGATGGTTACATCTACAGTACAAAGTTCAGCTGGCAGTCAGTTCCCTATGATGGAACTTCCTATTTGAGGACAGTACTGCTTAATCTCTTCATTAGCAGCCTCTATGAAGGTATAGCGTACTCTCAATAAGTTTGCAGGTGCTACCAAATTGGCAGAGTGGTTAATACACTGGAAGGCAAGGCTGCTATTCAGAGGGACTTTGGCAGGCTGACAGGAAGCTCATGACATTCAGCTAAGGCAAATACAAGTCCTGCACCTGGGAGAGAATAACCCTGTGTAAACAGGACAGGCTTGGTAGTGACTGGCTAGAGAGTTAGCACTACAGAAAAGACACTTGGGGGACCTTAGAGACGGTAGATTAGATGTGTGCCCTTGCAGCATGTTGTGCAGATGTGGAGCCAGAAGATAATGGGTAGAATTCCCTCCTTTCCATCCCCCCTTAAATATTTGTGAGGCTGCAGTTGGAATACTGTGTCCAGTTGGGGCTACCCAGTACAAGGAAGGCACTAATACACTGGAGCAAGCGCAGCAGAGGGATACCAGGATGATCAGAAGTCTAGAATGCTTCTCAAGTTAGGATGTTTTCTTCAGCCTTTAGAAGGTAAGAACAAGGAGAAAACAAGGGTAGTGTAGAGTTGACAAAGAGCCAGATTTTTTTTGTGCACATTGGAAGGATAAGAGGCTTTAGACACAAATTTCAGCATGGGATATTTAAAATCCATCTAAGAAAAAACTCTTAGACTTGAGGGTTGCCAAACACTGGACCAGGTTATTTAAAGAAGTTGTTGCAATTTCTGTCTTTGGAGATACCCAGATTCAATGTCCCAAAGCCGTGAGCAACCTGCACTAACTAGACATCCTCTGAGCAAGGGTTGACTACATGGTCAGGGAACTACCTCTGTGCCTGGCAAAATCTTGGAGCAGATTCTCCTGGAAGGCATGCTAAGGCACATAAAAAAACAAGGTGCTTGGTGACAGCCAGCATGGCTGCACTAAGGTGAAATCCTGCCTGACTAATCTGGTGGCCTTCTATGATGGGACTACAGAACTGATAGGCAGGGATAGAGCAGCTGATGTCATCTACCTGGACTTGTGCAAAGCGTCTGACATTGTCTCACATGACGTCCTTTTCTCTAAGTTGGAGAGACATCAATTTGATAGGTGGACCACTCAGTGGATAAAGAACTGACTGGATGTCCACAAGCAAGGAGTTGTGGTCAACGGCTCAATGTCCAGCTGGAGAGCAGTAACAGGTGGTGTCCCTCAGGAATCGGTGTTGGGACCGGTCTTGTTCAACATCTTTGTCAGTGACGTGGACAGTGGGATTGAGTGTACCCTCAGCAAGTTTGCCGATGACACCAAGCTGTGTGGTTTGGTTGATATGTTGGAAGGAAGGAATGCCATCCAGAGGGACCCTGACATGCTTGTAAGGTGGGCCGATGCCAACCTGATGTAATTTAACCATGCCAAGTGCAAGGTCCTCCACCTGGGTCGGAGCAATCCCACGAACCGCTACAGATTGCGCTGAGGTAAGGTTCAAAGCAGCCCTGAGGAGAAGGACTTGGGAGCGCTGGTCAATGACAAAAATGAACATGAGTCAGCAGTGTGCGTTTGCAGCCCAGAAAGCCAGCGGTATCCTGAGCTGTATCAAAAGGAGTGTGACCAGCAGGTCCAGGGAGGTGATCCTGCCCCTCTACTCTGCTCTTGTGAGATCTCACTCGGAATATTGTGTGCAGTTCTGGTGTCCTCAACATAAAAAGAACATGGAACTTTTGAAGTAAGTCCAGGGGAGGGCCACAAGGATGATCAGGGGCTGAAGCACCTCCCGTATGAAGACAGAAAGATGGGGATGTTGAGCTTGAAGAGAAGGCTGTGTGGAGACCTCATAGCAGCCTTCCAGTATCTGCAGGGGGCCTATAGGGATGCTGGGGAGGGAGTTTTCATGAGGGACTGTACTGAGAGGACAAGGGGTAACAGGTTTAGATTGGATCTGAGGAAGAAATTCTTTACTGTAGGTGTGGTGAGGCACTGGAATGGGTTGCCCAGGGAAGTTGTGAATGCTCCATCCCTGGCAGTGTTCAAGGCCGGGTTAGGCATAGCCTTGGGTGTCATGGTTTAGTGTGAGGTGTCCCTGCCCCTGGCAGGGGGGTTGGAACTAGATGATCATAAGGTCCTTTCCAACCCTAACTATTATATGATTCTATGGTTTTTGGAGCTTCCTTCCAATGTGTGTGATTTTACAGCAGAGTGAAAGTCAGTTCATTGTCGTTGCTTGTAAGCAGCTGAAGTCTTGCTGCTGCTCAGAAAAAATAATTGCAGTTTCTAGTTCTTGTACAGGAAGAAATGTCATCCTTAGGCCTTAGTTTAAAAATAATTAATTGATAATTAATTGGTGCCCAGGATTAAGTGACTGTTGCAAAGCCAAAGTCAATAGCAAATGTTGCATCAGTTAAAGTCAACTGATGTTTTTGGTATGCGAGTCTGTGTCATGAAAGTGCATGGCATGACAAGAATGACTCAGTTCAGTCCACTTTCAGATTACATCATTAATTTTTTTTATTAACATAGGAAGATATTAATCATTAATTATGATTCTTTTAACTATCCTGCTTATTAGCATAGAGCTCATGAATGGAGCAATAAAGATTAAAGCTTCCATTTACATATTGGTTCTGTAGCTCTCAACTTCTCGTTGCGAGGAGCATACAGCTTT
The DNA here is from genome assembly GCA_032466535.1 of Forpus xanthops. NCBI lineage: Eukaryota > Metazoa > Chordata > Aves > Psittaciformes > Psittacidae > Forpus > Forpus xanthops. The sequence goes on from JASSUY010014021.1 coordinate 31,395, forward strand.
TCTACAAGAAGGAACCAGCATTACTAGGGAATAACAATATGTTAAATATACTGAAAGAGTTTCAGCCTGAAAGAGTCTTGAATTAGTGTGGCTACTTTTGTGTAGGAAAACAGAATGCTTTGGTTGTTGAGAATGGTGGTAAAATTCAAGAAATATGTTTGTATTTGGTGTCCAGAAACCTCAGGTCTTGATTCAGATGGTCTCCTAGTTTGTTGTGTCCCTCCTCCTCTTTCTTCCTTTAAGACTTTAGGGCTTTAATTCAGTTGCTTAAACATAGGTAGCAGGTGCTATTTGAGATGCCCTTGGCTGTCCCGGACTTCTACAGGAGCCTGGCAGATATCACACAGGGCATAGGAGAAACTCTGTGCCTTTCTGCATGTCTGAGACCAGGCAAGTTGCCCTAGGACATTTATCTCCAGTGGCAGCAGATGCCTATGTTTAGATGATTGACTGTAGTGCTAGGTAATATGACCAAGGAGTAAAGAATAACTATTATAACAAACTGGTGACACATTAAAATAACTTTTTTTGTGACAGTGGTTTTTTTTTTTTTTTTTGGTGGGTTTTTTTGCTTTCTGGCTGAAGTTATCCAGCATGGATTTATCTTTATAGAGACAGTGTTAAGATTGCATGTGGTTTTTGATTCTTTGTGTGCACAAGATGATAGTCTGATGTCATTCCCTCACTGTGCCGAGCCTGCAAAGTGTGCTTTCAGGTACAGGTTCTCTGTGAAATCTTCCTTGAGGATGTGAGCCTCCAAAGATAAGTTGTTGTTAAGTCTTGAAACTTGTGCTGGCTGATTGCATTGAAGATTGAATTGAAAAAAAAGAAGTAGAACATGTCAGTGATCACATTTGTATGGTTTTGTTTACTGCACAACTCTATAAAGATTGGCGTGTAATAGAAATGAGTGGCAATTATAGAAACTGCCACATGAGATTTATTTTTGGTTTGGCTCCGTGGTGCCATGGTTGATGAGCTGCTGAATTTGGTATGTCATTTCTTCGCTCTTGATTGGCCCTGATTTAAAAAAAAACAAACCACCAACCAACCAAAAACACAAAAAAACAGCCGAAACCCAAACAAAAAAAAAAAGCACACCCCAAACCTAAAACAAAACCAAAAACCAGCCACAAACCCAAACCTCAAAACCAAAACGAACCCAAAGTTACACAGCAAAATACCCACAGAACCCCCAAACAAGCCAAAAAAAAGGAACAACCTCCTTCTCAAAACACCAAGTGTTATTGAAATGAGTATATTTCATGTGTGTAGTGTCCTACCAAAGTAATTTGTGCTTTTAAACTTTATGTACAGTTACTAGACTGTTTTCAATAGCAAATCTGTGCTTCCAGAACATAGGAGGGAAAACTTGAGTGTATGATCAGCCAGAGCATTTAACTGCCAATAGTTAACTGCAGCCATAGCTATATGGTAGTTCAGCAATTGTCTATGATGCGTATTTCCATTTGCTTCTGTATTTTTCTGGATTTAAATTTGATCTCCACTGCCCTCTAGAAGTTGGCCTGGATAATATATAATAGTAGATAATATACTAATATTAGGGGTATTGACTGCCAATTATGATGCTTAAAAGCATAACAAACAACTTTCTCTACTGAATAATATAAAACTTAATAAAATATGCTCCCCTTGTTAGAGCCAAAGCTAGTTGTCAGGGATGGGACAATGCTGGTAACAACTATTTTGGTTGCCTTGTCATAGGATCTGAATTTGTTAGCTCTGTCACCTGACTGTCAAGTAACTGCTGGTAATTTAATTATGTGCTTTAGTTTAGTTTCTAAAGAGAAATCAGTTACTGAAAGGAAGGTTGTATTTAACTGTAGTGATTAATGCACTTTGAAGGATGTTAAGGAATTCAAGGTGTTTATGCATCTGTTAACTTCATGGAGTAAGTTTGTTGGTTGTAGTTTACCCATCTGGCAGCTCACCCCCACACAGCCTCACACAGCTTGCTCATTCCCCTGCAGTGGGATGAGGGAGAGAATTGCAAGGGCAAAAATGAGCAAACTCATGTATTGAGATAAAAACAGTTCAATGGATAAAGCAAAAGCCATGCAAGCAAGCAAAGCAAAACAAGGATTTCATTCACTACTTCCCATTGGCAGGCAGGTGTTCAATCATCTCTAGGAAAGCACAGCATTACATCACATGTAATAGTTACTTGGGAAGACAAACACCATCACTCTGAACATCCCTCTTTCCTCCTCCTTCTTCCAACTTTGTGCTGAGCATGACGCCGTACGTTATGGGATGTCAGCTGTGTCCTGGCTGTGCCCCCTCCCAGCTCATTGTGTGCCCCTAGTCTACTCCCTAGTGGTGTAGGGTGAGGAGCAGAAAAGCCCCTGATTCTGTGTTTAAGTACTGCTCATCAGTAACAAAAACATCCCTGTGCTGTCAACACTCTTTCCAGAATAAATCCAAAACACAGCACCATGCTAGCTACTATGGAGAAAATTAAGTCTGTCCCAGCCAAAACAAGTATGTTTTTTTAATAGTTTGTCACGGAACGCTTTATCAACAATTCTTACTTGTCTCCTTCCACCAGGCAGGAAAGTCAGTGGTGTGAATGCACAGCATGGAAGAATGGAACTGCTGAAAATGGGAGAAGAGTAACTTTAGATGATAGTACTATAGTAAAAAAAGTTGTTTGGTAGGGAGGAATAACAGATGATTTCAGCAGTAGAGATAACACTTAAAGTGCATTTGGACCATTATTGGGTACGACTGCATTACTGATTGTATTGCATAAATCTCCACATCCAGAATTTCCTCAACATCAATACATGGAGTGAACTGTTTGCTACATGTACCATAGATGTGTCGAAAGCTTGTAAATGTGGAGACTTAATGAGCATTTTGTCGGTTAGCCTACATCAATGGTAGCTGACTGGTGAAGATCAGCGTCTCTCAGCTGCAGTTAAGCAACTGAGGCTGTTTAGTCTTTGTAAGTTAGCACTAGTCTGTTTCTACTGAGTAGGCTGTGCAGCATCTCTTGCAGAGCCCTCAGAGCCAGGTGTAGTCCGATGTGCTTTTAGAGAGTGGGTACATCTGCAAGCTGCAGGCAACACTTACATGGTTTAAAATAATAAAAGAAGAAAATGAAAGTTGGAAAGGCAGACAGTGATTCATGGTTGTAAGATTTTTTGATAGAAAAGTAGATAATAAGAATGAGCATATGGAATTATAAATACCTGTTTGAAACTTATTAAGTCTATTTTTAAAATATGCAGGCAGTATGTATTTTCTGCAGATCTTATAAAATCATGCTCTTCTGAGGCAGAGGAAATCACTGGCTTAATGCTTTGGATAAGCGCTTGTATGAAGTGCTAAACCAACTTTTGACAGCACAGGTCCTTTCTGGATGAAGAGAAAACATTTTTGGTTGATTCACTTTGATTCAGTTTCCTCTTGTTTTTAAGCTGAGAAGTGAATTGGTGGTAGTTTAAAGCTGGAAGGTTTGCTCTCACCTTTCAGTCTGAGATAAAAATAAGATATAGAAGGCAGAGATGTATTCTTGCTTGGTTATGTTTTTTTTTTTACCTGATTAAATTCTTTAGATTTCAGAAGTTTTAAAACAGGAATGCAAATTGATTTTCTGCCTTGACATTTAATAAATGCTCTAACCTGAGGATTTATTAGCAATTAGCTCTGTTTTACAATGGTAAATAATATGCTTCCAGCTTTCTTTAGTTTGTTACAAATTGGAGGGTGGATAAACTAAATTTTATTTTTTATCTGAAACACTACTTAGATTTACAGTCCAGAATTGATCCTTGAAATGAATCAATAATTAATGTTTGTGGACTAAGTGATTTAATATTAGTAATTACAAAATTTCAAACAAGTGTCTCAGAAAAGCCCCAAAAAAACCCAACCAAACAAAAAATTTCTCTAATTAGGAAGTGTGTATTTTAAGTAAAGATAATTTTTTAAAAACTACTTTAAGAAAAAATATATTCATCTTATTAAAAAAAAGGAAACTAAGCATAATGAATTTGTAGTAATTAAAATAATTGAAATAGAAATCAGTGAAGTGCCCAGCCAAGGGACTTTATTTTAGTTCTGAAATTAGATATGAAAATCTCCTATTCCCCACACAAACAAATTACATCCTTATACTAGAGGTGAACTGTGTCAGATGAGCTATGGTGCACCGTAGACGTTGACAATACTCGTAAGCTTTCTTCCTGCTCCCAAGAGATGAATATTCAACTTGATCATGAGAGAAGATCTGAAATCCTCGTTTTGTTCCCCAGATCCTGTGGATCAGGAGGACATTCCATATGCAGCCTTCTAAACCAGTTGGGATTTCTTGGACAGGGGTAAACTAGCTGGAATTTCCTAGACAATCTAATCACCTTGTTTCCAGCAGAGTGGTAGTAAAGGTATGAGTAACAGAGGCTAGAAGATTATTAGCAAGGAAGGAGACGACTTTTCCTAATCAAATAGCAATTACAGTGTTCTTTGTTTTCTAGTTCATTAAATTCTGCCAGTGAGATATTTGCTTGGCTGTTACTTCGTTTATATTCTTTTCTTTTTGTCATGGGTTCAGCAGCAGCAGTCATTTTTCTTTAAGTAGTAGCTGGTGAGCACTGTGTTTTGGATTTTTGGCT
>JASSUY010014022.1:0-93101 GCA_032466535.1 Forpus xanthops
CACTGGAGCTGCTCTGAGGTCTCCCCTTCAGGAGCCTTCTCTTCTCCAGGCTGCCCCAGCCCAGCTCTCTCAGCCTGGCTCTATAAGAACACCCCTATGCACGCAGATTTCCCACTGAAACGTTGAACAAATGCACATAAAAGCTGACTCAACCACTTCCTATAGAACACCCTGCTCCTAAACAAGCAGTTTTGCCATGTTTTCCCTGAGCATGGGGAAGTTGCCTCCCTGCCAGACCTGCCAGACTCCTGTTTCAAACCATGCTACAGGCCATATTGGAAGCAATCACAGCCTGGCTCAGCTGCTGGGCTCCTTGTTGTGTGAAAACACAGGATGGAGGAAGCTGCCATTTTTACAACAGAAACCATAATGATGCTGGAACATTCATTTGCTTGTTAGAGAGAAATCTGAATGGGAAACTTTAAAGATGTGAGGAAGAAAATCAGATTCTCTTGTTAAACTCCATTCCAAGAGAACTCAAGGCATACGCTGGACAGCACGTTAAGCATCAAAGACTCATCAGTGATTCACAGACAACTTTTTTCTCAGTGACATTAATTACTTGCTTGGGAAAAGATATGAAGATATCTTAGATGAAGACAAAGGGAATATTTTTCTGTCCTTTGGAAACAGTGTATAAATAAACTTGAAGCTTAAAGACCATTCGGACAATACCCACAACCGTACATTTAGTTTTCATTATGTTAACATAGCAAAAATAGATTCTAGTCCCTCTAATTCAATTTGGAATTGCAAATAGGTTGATCACTTTTCAACTAAGCTAAAGGAAAATAAGTATCTGTATAATGCAAGCTGGTTTAGATGCTTTCTTACCAATTCCTTTGCCCGTGGGCCTGCAGGACAGAGCACTCGCCTCCTTGGTTGGCTGGACACGGGTCAGGACACCCTTGATGCTGTTCATCACTTCTTGACTCACAGGTTCTGATCACCTTTTCATGTGAGTTCAGCTAAAATCAACACCAGTGGAATAATAACATTATTGTTCCTAATAATCCTCTTTCTGAGGAAGGATCTTGACAGGTTAATTAGGCATGACATTAATAAATTAAGCCTGACTTCACACCAGCATTATTTACTTAGCAATATATCACAAATAGGAACACCAAGGCAGAGAGAGCTAATCTACTTCCATTTACACACTCCTCATTCCAGCATAATTCCTTTGCACTTACTAATGTGCTTTGGAAAAGCACACAGCAAGCATGTATCAGATTCTGAAGCCGTTAACCTGATTTTGAAGGGAAGTGAACACAAGCAAAATGCATTTTCATGGGATTTAACACACAAGGAAGGCACAGAGCAGCGTGTGAACACTGGGGTTGAAGTCCTGCTTATTCCTTCCACCCATCAGCTATGCCCAGGCCATTCTCCCTGCTTCCCAGCACCTTGTTTTCTCCTCCCACCCTTGCCACCCAGTTGTGGATGCTCACGAGCTGCTCTGTTCTCTCTTTGCCCAGAGCTTTGATCTTGGAGGTGGATCCTAACAATTACTGTAATACAAACAATAACTCTAGGATGCTAATGAAGGATACAATTAAAGGCACTCGGGCATTTATTCCTGGAAACACACTCATAAATCCCATTGCCCAGTGCAGATGAGTGGAGGACCATCCGGACTGCATCCCAAGTCCAGCTCTGCAGCAGCGGATGCTCAGGAATGGTGGGGAGGACTCTTCCTCCCTGGTCAGAGCCAAGCTCAGCAAACTAATACCAATTATCAGTATTTAATTCATTAACTGACATTTAGAGGACAGTAGAGTAGGAAGATGGCAAGTGAGTATCAAACACAAAGGTATTTAAAGATATCGTACATCAGAGACACCTCGTACCATTAACTGTGGATACTGCGGTTGTGCCACTATCGATCAATCACCAAACGTCCCTTTCTCTGTCATCCATCACTGGGGGTTTCCAACTATATATCCATCACCACACATTCCTCAGGACTGTCCATCACGCTGTTGTCTGAGGACTGGACCATATGGGAGGAGGCACAGTGTGAACTCTGGAGTGGGCACATAAACCCACCTGGTATCGTTCCTCCCCTTCTCCTTTGCTTAGGAAGTGCAGGGTAATCTTTAGAGGGCAATTTCTCTCTAATAGTCTTATTCTTCCCTTCACCAGCCAGCATCCCTCCTCCCGCTCATGAGTTATTAGATGACATAACATTCACTTTGGTGAATATTCAAACTGAGTGGCTTAAAATTGAAATGCTTACATGGTCATGAACCCAGGCTGCAGTTAAAAATAAATCCCTTTATCTGTGCTGCATTCTCAAGTCTGCAGTTTCCATGAAAAGTCCTTTAAAATACTCTGGACTCTGAGTCTGAACAAGATCAAATGTGACTTTTTAAAAATAGGATGCTTGGTCCTCTCCACTTTCCTCCTTGGGTCGACAATGGGAGATAAATTTGCTCTGCAGGAACCTTTTGTGGGCTGTGCTGCTGAGGCAATTTGCAGTTTGCTGTGGAAAAGGCATCTTACGCTACATTTATCACCCCCTGCCGCTGGCTACAATTCAACCCACTTGGAGCCACTGAGCAGAGGTGCCGAGCAGAGCTCCTGCATTATTATTCTACATAATAATGGGTGTTCAGGGAAGCAGGAGACAAATATAGAGTATATTCCAGAAAGGCTCAGCTGGGGAAGGGAGGTAAAAGGGATAGGGGGTGGGCAGCAGGGAGGAAAGGCAGAAGAGAAGAAGGTTAGCAAAAAACCCCACAAACACACTTGTTCATCAATGAGACCTTTCTCTTGCAGTGTCAGAGAAATGCTTCTGCCTCACCTGGAGATGCTGGATGTCACTGTCCTACAGTGGTGCTGCCTGTGTGGACAATGACCATCCTCAGCTGAGCATCCTCACTCACAGAGGTATTGCCTGTACTCTTCCCAAGGGACCCTGGAAGCTCCCTTGGCCAATTCCAACCTCACATCTCAGAGAAGAAGGGATAGAGCTTAGGCAGATGCCACAGTGACTGCTTAAAGTAAGGACTTCAACAGGAGATAACAGAATTACTTGTCAAGTAGAGGTCAATGCACTGAGAAGTTAATTAAGCAGCCTGCAAGTCATAGAATCATGGAATAGTTTGGGTTGGAAGGGGCCTTAAGATCATGTAGTCCCAAACCCCTGCCATGGGCAGGGACATCTTCCACTAGACCAGGTTGCCCAAGGCCTTGGAATTCAGCCTTCTTCTACCATGCACATATGGATCTATTTCCTCGACCACAAAACTAAAAGCCAGCTAACACATCCCATAAAAACAGAAGAACAAGCTACACAACATGTTGTAAGCAGCCAGAGATGATCAGAGGACAGTTCTGTACTTTGGTTATTTTCTAAGATTCAAAATCCAAAGAGGAATAACTTTTTCCCAAGTAGAGCCTACAGCAGATAACCCTTTCTCTTGCCATCCTATACACCTGCAATCCAGAGCTCTTGGGAATTATTTTGGGCAGCAAATGTCTGGTGAGGAGATGATATGAGAATGCCAATTGTAGGAGCTTTTCTCATATACCTAAAAACCTGACATTCCTCTCATGTTCCAGGATTTCACATCTGTGAGGATTTTCTGTTTTGAATACAAGAATGAAACACAACCTCCTCTCTGAAGATGCGGGGTTTGATCCTTCGATTGCTTCATCTTTGGTCGTTGCCACTTTTGATCCTTCGATTGCTTCATCTTCGGTCGTCGCCGGTGTCCCTGTCTGACACTTGTCATTACCATTCCTCTGCACAGGTATGCTCTTCCCCCACTGACAGCTTTTTACAGTTACCTTGATGCCACGTTTGCTTTCCCAGAGCAAGTTGGTTAGTCAGATCTTTGAAAGAAAACTTTCAGCTGGGTATTTGTATGCAGCCCCTCCACAGAAATGCAGATTTAAGGAGACAGCCATATGCACGCATGAAGGGAGCAGATGTTGTACAATCAAGGGTAATTTAAAAGCGAGGGGAAGGTGACAGAAGGACAACATGAATCCAAAGTCAAGACTTTTTGTTGTTGTTGCTGATAGAAACACAAAATTATGTTCTACTTTGCACCTTAAGGCCCCTTGCTGAAAACACTGGTTGTCTTCTGGGCCACTTCCACCAAATGCCACTTCTCCTTCTAGAAGCTGTAATTTCAGATTAGGCTATGAACAGGGAATCCATCCTGCACATCTTTCCTTTCATCCTCCAGCCTCTTTGGAAGATGCAGTATTCTCTGCTTTTGAGTCATGAAGACTCCGGCACATACAGTGCAAGGGGATCACATCACCATGTCTAGCAGTGGATGGAAATAGGAGTTAGCCACACTGTAATCTATCACCCAGACCATTTAAGTCCGTATTTGTTTCCTCCTCCCTCTAAAAAGTATGAGCACAATCATGTCCTAGGAAAGACAACCTTACAGAGGAGCCTGGGGGATGCTGGTATGCTTCAGAGTTTGCCTCAGGGACCAACCATCCACCAACAGCACCATTAATGCTCCTTGCCTGCAGATGCAATGTGGGATGTGCTTAAGCCATTGAACAGCCCTGCAGCCATGCCAGGGCACAGGAAAAAGCAGAACTCACTGAGAATGGCTGTGTCTTGCCTTGGCTGGAAAAAAGCAGAGCTTGAACAGTCTCTTGTGAAATCCAGAGAGGATGAGCACAGCAGGTCAGGATGAGGTGAGGGGCACAGCTTAGTGGGGCTACAGACCCAGAAAGCCAAGGCAGGAGTTAGGACTTTGTCTCCCCGCTCTACTTCTAGGGCTGTCAGCCTTCCTTATCCATAGGGATCAAATTTTGCCTTCCTTCCACAAAAAGGGATGGCAAAAGGAAAATAAAAGTCATCTTTTTGTAATTCAATGCAATACTAATCAATTGTGACAGGATCTAAAGAATATTTTCATGGTGCCAATTACTTAAAGGGCAAAAATGCCATAGTACCATAAAAGTAATAGCACTGACAGCTCTCTAGGACATTGCGGAACAATGTACTAAATGTTGTTCAACGTGTTCAATGAAATAAAGTATTGGGTCATTAACCTTACCAATGTCAATGTGTTGTCACTATCAAATTCAACTAAATGAGTGTCCAAGGTAATAGTGAGGAGCACACTTCTCACCAAGGAATGCATTAATACATTACTGGCTGCTAATGAAGAGAAACTGTAATGCAGCATTAGGAACGTGGAGAAGAGCTCTACAAGTGCATTATAGAGAGAGGGTCAGCCTGGGTGGGACAGACCACCCTGTGGGCACGGGTGGGTGTGCACAGGCACATTCGTGCACTCACTCAGGCACGTTTCCAGCCCATGAAATAACGAGATGGAAAATTTATGAAAGCAAACTCCCAAGCTATAAACATGCATTATGGAAGCAAATGTTTGCAAACTTCCTTTGGGACACCTTCCATAGAGCAGCTTGCTCCAAGCTCCTGCGTCCAACCTGGCCTTGAGCACTGCAGGGATGGGGCAGCCACAGCTTCTCTGGGCACCCTGTGCCAGCGCTCAGCACCCTCACAGGGAAGAGCTTCTGCCTTATACCTAACCTACATCTCCCCTGTTTCAGTTTGAACCCATCACGCCTTGTCCTATCACTACAGTCCCTAATAAAGACTCCCTCTCCAGCATCCTTGTAGCCCCTTTCAGGCACTGGAAGCTGCTCTAAGGCCTCTACTCAGCTTCTCTTCTCCAGGCTGAACAGCCCCAATGTTATCAACCTGTCTTCACGTGAGAACTGCTCCAGACCTTCATTATCTTCATAGCTTCCTCTGGACTTGCTCCAAACTGGGCCATATCTCTGACAAGCTACTCATGAAACATCTCAGTAAGAGTCATCTCTTTTCCTCTCTCCATCAGCAGCACTGCAGGGCAGGAGCTTTGGTTTCTTGTGTTTCTCCAGAGAAGGAGAAGAGCAGTATCATTCCTGTTGAGGTGTACACTCTGGGAGATGGAACACCACAAGGTAAAGAAATCAACTGAGGTATCACTGCAGCTCAATAACCTCTTGCACTGAGATGTGTGAAGAGGTTATAAGCATTACCAAGGAAAATGAATGCTGGTCCAAGGAAAATGTTGGCACTAAGGAAAAAAAATGATCAAAATGCTTTGCCACTGTATCATTTCAGTATAAACTGAATTTCCAGGTAAGAGTGGAAAAGGAAGTTTTTCATCCTGATGGTTCACGGGAGCTGGGACACCAGAAGTGAGTAGCCAACGGTTACCAGAGCAGATGTCCTTCAATACATGCCATCCTATCTCAATTTAGTAATGAAATGGAAAACAAAAAATACATAGATTTAAGATATGCAGAGGTGAAAATCCCACCAGGATACAGAGCACCGCTGCCATTCATCCTGAGCCCATTCCTATTTCATAATTAATAACTTAAATGGAGTAATTCAAAATTGTTAATTCTTTTCACAGAGCCTGCATGAGCTCAGGTGATGTCAGACACGCTGTCACCACGAAGGTTAAATACTCCTGGTAGCTGCTAATTACCTCATCACCATTACTATCTCATATTAATTCTACCCTAAAAACAGATTTCATTATGACTAACCTGAGTTATTAGAGAATGAGCTGTAAAGAAAACCCCTGTTGTTTGCACTCATTTAAAGGAGAGGTGAAAAAATGCCACTCATAAGAGCATTCCTGCCTAGCATTATGCAGTCCTGGAGAGCAGGATCCCATCCCATTGATGCACAGGCACAGGAGCAGCCAGGTGTCACTTCTGTCTCTATGTTATTGATTAGTTTGTGAGCACACTTGAAGATAAACCCTTAAGTCTCTGGCTAGCATGGAAGTGGGACTGAGTGGATCTTGTTGGCCAGGTTAGCCTCTTGTTCTCCTCTGCGCATGGAGAATTCTCGTTGTTCAGATTGCCTCTTAAGTATCCCCTTGAGAGTGTCAGAGATGGCTGATGAAATCCACGGCAATGACTTTGCTCTCTCTTCAACATGACCAAAACAGACATTGTTCCTGGCTTTGGTGGGCCAACAGTTGCAGAAGTGATGTGTTTTGCTGATAACCCTGTCCATCAGCTCCCTCCTGAGCTAATTCAGCAAGTGCCCGCAACACATGCACAGGAGGGAGCCCCCCAAGACAGAGCATCAGAGTTTTACCACCTACACCCAGAAGTAACCAACGTTGTCTTGTGGTGGGAAACTTCTTAATGTTTTTCTCATGCAAATAAATCTGTGTCTTGTAACACTTATCTCGGGTGGAAAACAGCTCCAGGCAGTGAGATCTGGTCTGCACAGGCAGGTCAATGTCTCCTTCCTCTCACTCCACACTGAGGATGGCCAAGGGTACATGGCTCAAGACCTCCATCTATTTGAGAGTTAGAAGGAACACTTCCAAAGCAGGTGGATTTTAGGGTTGGTTTTAGTGCTGTGCTATTATAGCATTTGATTCAAACTGTGTATTAAAAGATGGCAGCTACACACTTGCAATCGTTTGAAATGCTAATTGTCAACCAAAGTTTAGAGAGACTATTTCAAAGCAAAGGTGCCACTCTTTGGAGGCTGCGCTCTAAATGCAGGAGCTCAGCTGCAGGAGTGTCAAACTTCTGACACCTTTTCTGAGCCAGAAAAACAAGGGAGATTAAAGAGTTTTCTGGTGCAGAATCTCATTTTTATGCTCAAGGTTATTTAGTGAATTAGACATTTTGGCCAATCCCAAAGCCAGCACAGCGATCAGGTCAACACATTTATGGTTCTACCTAATGTGGAGGGAGAGCATTCAAGCTGAGGGAACACTTCCATTGTATTCATGTACTTTTCTGAGCCAAGAACCTGGTTTTAAGCCCTAGGGAACGGGAGCACTGGTGACTCTTATAGGCTTCCAACTGTTTTTCTTAGAGACAACAAAGGATTTCCTTTATTGCTCCCTTGACTTTCTCTGCTATCAGTGTATGAGACAGACCATCAGTTTCTTAGAGGGGTCAGACACAGAGTTCTATAGAAGATGAAAGATACAGCATGAAAACGCAGTTTTGGTAGGAATTTGCATTTGCAATTCAATGTTCTTCTGAGAAGCCATGTCTGCTAATTCCCCTAAGAGCAGAGGAACAGACCCTCATTCCAGCATGCAATGAGCTTTCCTCCTCCTGCATTAGGAACTGGTGTTCCCTGCTCTCTGGCAGGGACACAGCTCTGCTCTCCAGCCACCACTCCCCTCACCTTCCACTACTTTGTCTGGAAAAGTAATGGCATACTAGTTTAAGGAAAAATATATACCTATCAGAGAATGGGAAGTGGAAAAGACTGCTCAGGGTCTAAGTGCTGCTTAAATCCCACTTCTATCAAGCATTTGATACCAAATATTAAGTGACAGCATCCTCCTCTGTTAAGTAAAAATTTACTCATGAGTAACTTTATGCTTTTGGTGCTATCGGCTCTGAGATACTGCTGAGAGACTGAGCTTGGAGGAACCTGCTCTAGTGGAAGGTGTTCCTGTCCGTGGCAGGGGGCAAGAACTGGATGAGCTTTAAGGTCCCTTCCAACCCAAACCATGCCAGGATTCCACGACTCAGTGCTCCTGCGCAGACTCCTGCAGGGCTCTTCCAGCCCTCCCGCATATTGCTATGCTTCAGTCAAAATTACAGCACTCCTGTTCTACTTTTGACTCTCACCCAAGGCTTTCAGCTGAGTACTAGCCAGCTGAATGCTAAGCCTTGGCTCAACTTGATTTTACTTCTTTCAAAGGAGAGCATGGTACAATCTGCTAAGAATGCAAAAGAATGTGGCAGGCTATGTTTTGGATCATTTGCAAGATGAAACACTAGATTCTTACCACATTCAGGGTACCAGGTTCCACTCTAGAGCATCTGGAAATTCAAAAACAATTAAGGGTCATGAGCCACACACGTGATCCCATTGCTCATGCTTCAGTTCAGCTGGAATTTGTATATTGTATTTCTGCTTAAGACATACGTTTTTTGGATGGACCATTTCATTCCTTTGGTGTCCCTCTGGTGACGAGAGGGTTCCACTTGTCACAGTGACCTCTTCCGAACACACGGCCCTCTGCCATTCGCCTTGCAGAAGTTTCATCCAGCAGTTAGTACCTGTGTGAGTCAGGCAACAGACCCTGAAGAACCACCACAGGACAAAACTGACTTTCAGGGACACTGCTGAAAGAGGTGAGCACCCCAGAAAGCACATCTGCTGCCTACCAGCACTACCCAGTTCCACTGTACATGCCACATACTACGTGCCCTGGTACTCCATCAATGTCAGTAGAAGCTTAATGGGTAGCAGCAGAGTAGTTAAGTGTCAGGATTATTAATTAAGGGGTTAATATGCCTGGCTGAACTTTTATCTCCATTGTTAAGAGGATTGTAGATGCCAGGATTTGATTATCTGATTAAATGGACATGCTGGGATACACTCAGATTTCTCTCTCAGCAGCTGGGTTACTCCCTGCGACAACAAATCTTCCCCCTTTCCCAAAGCAGGGACATGGGAGCCAAACCCAACACAAATCCACCCCTTTCAGATGAAACAGAACAGTTCAAACACAGCCCCAACTTTGTTGGTTCTTTTGGCTCGGTAGTTCTCCAGCTGAATAAAGACTCAGCCACATCCTTATTGGCCTTTATCCTCAACAGCTCTTTTCTTAATGGTGTCTTTAAGATGGTTTTATCCTACTTGAAAAACAACTGAAAGTGTCTTTCCCCATCTCTTTTCAGAATCCCTCCTCTGAAGCTCCTAAACAAGGCCAAATGTCAACATCAGCTTTCAGCTCTAACTATCTCTGCACTGCAGCCTGTTTCCTTTGCTCCCCCTGTTCTTGACATCCTGATATCCAGGCTGGAGAGGCCTATGTAGGGGCCAGCTGATCCAGAGAGCAAGCAGTGACTTCATCCTGCTGAGAGGAAAACCTGTGTGCTTCTCCATCCCAGCAAGCCTCTCTCAAAGTCACCTCTGCTGCAGTCACGTGCTGCAGTGAGGAGGAAGGAAAGCCAGGAATAAGGCACACATGGAATTTAAAGCTCCTCAGCTTTCAAAAGAAACCATCCTAATTTCAGGGCTTGGAAGCTCGGGAGCTCCAAGTGTAACAAAAAGCTGCTGCTTCCAAGGAAAGCTTAAAGTTTTCACTAAGCTGCACACTGGATTAGTGAAGTGCCACCCTTTCTGTTTTAAAATGCATAAACAGAGCTGAGAGGTAACACTGAACAATTCCAGGATTGCCAAGTAAAGCTATAAATCAGTCCCACACAAGTTCAGGACTTGAGCCTTTGGCATACATAATTTTGTTGAAAAAATACTCTAATGCTCTTCTAGAGCCAAGGCAGCAGAAGGATGTCAAACAGGGATGTACAATAGGACTGCCAGTGCCAAGTTTAATGCATTTAAAATGAATAACCTGCCTCAAAGATCCAATCAAGGCTCTGAATGCCCCTTTGAAACCCCACGGAGATGCTCTTCACTCACAGTAAGGTGGTCCAAACCGAGTAGGACTTGGCAGCATCAGAGCACAGGAAGGCTGAGACCGCTTTGTGGTTTGGAGTCATTCCATGCTGGATACCTCTAGCAAGAAGCATTAGTTTCAAATTAAAGTGTAGCCTTTTGCCTGGACAAAACCACCCTCGGGGCAGGACCCACAGGAAAGAGCTGGAGACCCGGTTTTAACACCTACTGCATTAACGAGTCCAAGCTGGGATACAGCTGCAGCCTGTTGTTATTGCTGTGTTCCAGTACATTTAACACCTCCTAAATGTGGATAAATGGAAAACCACATATACTATTGCCTTCTGCAAGTGAAAAGTTTAGACGATTTTCATTTTCTTTTAAACCTGTGGTAGATAAACAGTGCAGTCCAAAAGAAAACTGAGCAGAGCAAAACCATTCTCAATATTCACACATTCCTTTGCAGCATTTATTACATCCCCTGGCACCTAACCTGCCCAGAAGCCTGGATGAATTGCAGCTGCACCTCTTGGGTGTGAGTATTATTTAGGATGCCATGATGGCAGGTGAAAGAATATAGAATCTCAGGCTGGTTTAGGTCAAAGGGACCTTAAAGCTCATCCAGTTCCAACCCCTGCCACCACCAGGGACACCTTCCATAGAGCAGCTTGCTCCAAGCCCTGTGTCCAACCTGGCCTTGAGCACTGCAGGGATGGGGCAGCCACTGCTTCTCTGGGCACTCTGTGCCAGCGCTCAGCACCCTCACAGGGAAGATCTAAAACCCCTCAAATTTGAGGAGGGGTATAAACCATTTGATCACAGCCTGAAAACTGTTCCAAAGCCTTGCCTTTCTGCTGACAGTCCCACAGGTGACATAAAAGCGGACCACATTGGTACACACCTTCAAACAGTGGCATCCTTTTTTCCATTCCTAAAGAACTCATCAGCTTATTTTACTCCAGCTGTTTTAAAATGATATTTGCTTTCATTTGTAACTTACCAAAGTTTATTGTCGGGGGATGCATGGTAAAGCTTCAGGTGCTATGGGAAACTCAAGAGCACAGATGTCTTTCCCAGCACTGGGCTTTGGTGGTGATGAAACCCCAAGGCAGGGTTGCTGCATGTAGCACCCAACTTCTGGTCCAGCTCCAGGGCTGCAAGAGGGCACTGGCCAACTTCAACTATTCAGTTAGCAAAGCTAAGTGAGACCATGGAGAGCTGGCTCCAAAACCCACATGCATCTGTCCACCAGATGGGTGGAGATGTCTAATTCCTCACCAGCTCCCCTGCAAAGTGCACTTCAAGAGCCTCACACTTGACATGGTGTTAGATAAATGCTGTAACAAAAACAATAGTAAAACAGACCATGGAAAATCAGGGGACAAAGGACCAAACCATTCTGAAATGAAGCTCCATTCTGGCAGGAAGGAGCCTGAGGAGCTGTTCTGGTGCTTTAGAATCTAATTCATCCCTTTTTCTTGTTGGTCTTTTAAGTTTATGGGGTTTTGGCTGTGGGTTTTGTTGTGTGGGGTTTTTGTATAGGGCAATTTCATAAAACTAGATTCGGCACTTTTGATGTTACAGGGAGAGCCCCAGGGAAAGGCAGATAGAAGGCAATACTGCAAGCACTGGAAAGGGACTTTATAGCATTAACCAGCGAGGAGCACAGAAGAAACCACCAACGGGTGGGGAAGAGATGAAATAATCTTATTTTTACCTATTATCCTTTTCGTCAGTGCATAAAACCCCAATGTAAGGACACAGGTTACAGAGAGGAAAGCCAAAATGACCCATTTCAGAGCAGCGACAGGACAGCAGAGATGTCTGCTACAGCCCTCCTCGTGCCAAATGAAGTGCCAGATGTTGCTCTGGCTTACACGGGGATCTGCTGCTTTCACTAGATTATGCCTACTTACAACATGGAAATGCAAAGACACTCAGATCTGAAAAACAAAGCAACTTGTTCCCTATGAGGAAAACCAACAAAATATTTCCCTTTGCATTTCTTGGGTCACATTCATCGACTTCAGTGCATTTTCACCTACTGTCTCAGGGGAGGATTTTCCCCCTTTGCTTGCCAGGAGCAGCAAGAACCTATTCAGCAGAAGGAGAGCAGAGAGGTTAATCTGAGAAAGCCCAACAGGAAAAGAGAAAGCCTATGGAGTTTGGACACCTGAGGTCACTTTAAGAGACAGGGATTTGTGTTCCCTGCCCCTTTTCCCATCTCATAACCTTCCTTTTCTTAGCTGTGCTGTCAAACACACACTGGGAAATAAATAGACATTCATTTTCACTGGTCCAAACTGAGTCCTTGGGAAAGAGATTCAGAGTATGGGAATAAAGGAAAACCATGCCCTTTGTCAAAGTGATAGATCTGATGTAAAACTCTATGACTTACACATTCAACTTGCTCTGTTTAAACAGGGCTGCCAGGTTGAGGTTAGCTTAACTTCCAAAAACGCCTTCTTGTTGCTTCATATAACCTGACAGGATAAACAAGCCCTGATTAAGAAAGGATTGCTTTTTGGGGCAAGCCAGTAATGAAGGATGAAGGAAATCAAAGACTTGCCACTTAGAGATATTAGCACAAAACCAGATGCTTTGGAATCAGTTTTCACACCCCCAACAGGTAATTTCTGAATGATGTGCCTAACAGGGATGAATCCTGCAACCTGAGGAAGGCAGCTACTAAATTAACGAGGATATTCTCAATTCCTTCAAAACAGAACATAGTTTAGTCAGATCTTCAAAGCCAGAACAGAAATGTTACATGTCTTTCAGAAGCCATTTCTGCAGAGGTGATGCTGGCGAAGGTGATCCGACAAAAGCATGTGCTGTAGCTCAGAACCTCTGAAGAGCAGATCCTGACATTCACATCCACTTTTATTCTCACCTACCCAAGCAAGCAGCAAAGACTGAATTCACCCCTGTGCAGAGGTACTAGCACGAGGCTGGTGCAGCACATACATCCCAGTGCATGTGCCTTCCCCGCTGGTACTCAGGTTTAGGGAGATGCTCAGCCTAAGTCTCTGCCTGTTCACAGGGCAGCAGCTCATGTGGGAAGCCCCACCAGCAGCACCCATGGCCAAGGGTATCCTGAACTTCTGCAGGCTCAAAACCCAAGTGACAATGGAGGGATGTAAGTAAGAACCAGAGACGTGCTGGGCTTGTTGGGATGAGGACAAGCCTGTACAGGAGGGTGTTTTTCTGGCCTGTGGATCCCAAACCTTAATTGTCCCTGTAAGAAATACGTTCGGATTTGAGCTGTCCCAGAGTTGTTCCCCTTTGCAGGTAAATGCTGCTGCTGGAGTGGAAACCAGCTTAATCAGCACTAAGTTCTTTAAACAGGAGTGATGAAAACTGCTGGGATTTTATCCCCATGCATGATGATTTGCAGCAAAGGGGCCTGTGGCTGTCTGAGGGACCATCTGACTGCCTCAGGCCTTGTGTTGGGCTGCCAGTGTGAAGGGCAGCAGCCTGTCTGCCAAAGGACACCCGGTAAAGCACAGGGAGACAAAGAGTGGGGGGCTCAGGGGTTTGTCCTCCCAAAGTCCATCAGTGGTGGCTCCTCCTCTCCAGATAGGACACAGTCCCCACTGGAATTACAGAACTTGGAGAGCTGGGATGTGCCTTGTGTAGCATCACCTAGACCTGAATGGAGCACATCATAGCTGCTCATCAAAAGTAATTATTCCAGGATGCCCGAGGCTGTACCACTGGATTCAACCACAGAACAGCGAGCTGGGTTAGAGTCTCTGTAACTTACTTTGTCATTTCCTTCAGCTCTTCTCTTTAAAAATGGATTTTTGTGCTCATGAGAGCTCCCAGCCTGCCTGCTCAGAAGCCTGACACTTGGCTATGCTCAGATTAAGGTCAGCGGAGGGTTCAGCACTGCCTTCTTTTCCCCAGCTCCTTTGGAAACTCATACTTGGGTAACCTCACCATGCTGGATGAGTGGGAAATCCCTTCCCATGTTGCTGTTACCAGGACCACATCCAGCAGCAGCCTCATTCTGCAGCAGAGCATGGAAAGGCAGTGTGACACTGCCAGAGCACAAAGGAGCCAGAGACCCCAGCTCCACTCGCTCCAAACCCCATCAGACTCCAGTTCAGCTGAGCCAACCCCCAGTTCTTTGCTTCCTTCCATTGCCATGCTCTCTCCGTACCTCCCAAAGGCTGCCTGCTAGACAGAGAGGATAAGAAAGCCTTGGAGGTATTTAAAGCTCCCAAGAGACCTTGCCTTTCTTCCATGGTGGATAGCAACTCCAGACAAAACAGCACCACCACCACAAAATCCCCCCCAGCCACAAAGCTTGTCCCTCTTCCCCCTCCTCTCTAGTCCCCAGACTACAGCTTTGGTCATTAGCTATCGAATGATTCCTGGCTGCAATCTGCAGCAGTGCTGATTCAGGCCTGCAGGCAATTCTGTCACCTTTTAAATGGTACTGGGGAGTGCTTACAATTGTTATGGGTTTTGGTGGTTGTTTTTTTTTAAACCTACAATTTCAGTTGATTTAATTATAGCTGGGATTTAATGTTTAAACGCCATCGGCTTAATAAGTATCAGGGATCTGTATTGTTGTTATCAGCATCTTTAGAAGTGCTGAACAATCCTGTGTCATTAGAGGATGCAGAGATGGAGCTGAGCCATAGCTCCATGCAGTTCCCTTCTCTTTCAGCCACAGGAGCAGCCCCAGACTCTCCAGTCCATGTTACTTCATCTCAGGTTGGCTCCTCCACCCCAGGAAGTGGCTCTGCTCTGTGGCACACATCCATTTGCACCCACCTGCTTCTGCTTAAAAGCTCATCTCAGGCTTCTCTCTGGCAGGTTAAAGCCATTCCCCCTTGTCCTGTCCCTATAGGCCCTTGTCCAGAGCCCCTCTCCCTTGTCAGCCACTTTAACTACTAGAAGGCTTCTCTAAGGTCTTGAACTACCATGTCTGACCACCTATTATAGGGCATTTGGTTCTCACATCTCCACCTGCACTGCAGAGCCATTTTTGCTGGGGTCTGATTCTCATTTGCACTGAAGTCACAAACACACAACTCCTCCCTGACCAATCCTGCCCCCAAAACACACACACACGTAAGAATACAAACACTCTTACTTGCTGGTTGGAGGGTGTTCCTCCTGGTTCCCCAAGGTGTAAATCACTGCACAAAGCACAAGGTAGAACTGAACTGAGCTTCTGAGTCTGAATAAAGGCCTGGTGCACAAACAGCTCTGCTGAGAATAACAAATTATCATCTCCATTGATGCTGCATTTTAATGCTTCTTAATCTTTTTTCTGGGATGTCCATGGCCTTTTATCATATCTCCTGCAGTTGATTACAGCTGTATGGCCTGCTCTTCCCTCCCCATGTCTTACTGCTATTTCTCTCTTGCAAGCAATGGCTTTTTGCAGTCACCTCATCTGGCCCAGCTGCTGATATTCCTCAAGGTTCAGTTGCTTTCTGCATTGTTATTTGCAATTTATCTGATTCCAAAACCTGACATTATTCTTTGCTGTACTCTGCAGTCGCCTGGCTATTGTTAACCATGTGCAAGCACATCATTCTGCATTGACAAACGTTATTTATTTATTTAGCCGCCCTCCCAAGTTTAGAGCAGCATTCTGATGTCTGCAAATCATAACCCCATCACACAGATAAGACAGAATTCATTACTGCAAGCCCTGCCATTACGTGGAAGAATTTAGGTCAAACTGCTTTGTCCTTGGGCAGCATCCTTGGATATGGAATTCAGCATATCTTCCTTTATTCAAGTTCTCTCAGGACACCAAGGCACCAGTGACACCACTGACTTTATACTGGAAATCTTTAGACCTACCAGCTTGGTCTCTCAGGAGCAAAACTTTGGCATGCACAGAAGAGGAAAGCAGAGCACATGCAGCAGGTCACTGCCTGCCACCACCATTGGGGAAGGCAGCGAGGACAAAGGAGTCACAGCCAGAAAGGGACCTGCATGAGCACCCAAGCCCATGGGCACCTCCTTCATACAATTAGCAGTGGAAGGAAACCTCAGCAGCAAACCCAGAGCAAGAATTGGTCAGATAACCAAATGGGATACAATCCTCTTCTGCCCTCTGCATTAAGGAAACATCCACTCAGTTCTTACAGCCTTGTCAGGCAGAGCTTTTGCAACAGCCTCTACAAACTACCAGCTAATAAAGCACTTTCTCTCTATACTTTTCACCCATGTTTCTCTTTAAAATGCCCATTTAGTGAACCAGCAAGCACATACACTGGAGATACTATCAGAGCTTTCACCTCCTGATCTGCAGATAGGAAGGCTGCAGCAGGGAGGCAGGGAGTGAGTACTGGTCACAAATACAGTCACTGAGACACATTGGCAGTGTTATCAGCGAACAGAAATGCTGTAGCTTTGCTTCCCTGGGCCTTCATTCCCTGCCACCAAGATCACAGATTCATAAAAGGATTAAAAAATGGGAACATAAGGGCTTGGAGTCACTCTTCCTCACTTCAAGCACTTAACTGAGGTTTCCAGGTTAGAAATCCCTTGGCTAATAGCTGGTAGCAGTCAGCAGACAGGCACCTCTGGAAGATCTCTGGCTGCAGATGGGGCTGAATTATCATCTGGAAGTGTCTCGTTATTTCACTTTTAGACAACTCTGCTCCCAGTTCAGCTGCTTCAGGCAAGTGCTTCTGACAAAGCAGGAAAATTCCATGGCAGGATTCTTAGGAGGGGCCCACCCCACAGCTTCCTATCCTTCCTCAGAGGAATTCATAGGAATGGTGCAGTCTCAAGGTCAGTGAGTGCCCAGTACTGCTCCCACAGATCAGGGACCTTGGGCTGCCCACTTGATTCAGCTTCTCCTACCTCCTTACTACAAGACACAGACAAGGATCTTCTCCGTTCATGCCCCAGATGCCTTCACTCTGTGGGGAGAAGCTTTCACTGTGCCTGTGCTGTATGATGGGACACACTCCTGTCTGGAGCTCCTGTGTCCCAGTGCCCAAACCACGTGTGACTTAATGGATGATAGCAGGAGTAGAATTGGGGGATTTCCTTTTGTGCAGAGCTCCTAGATACTCATCAGCAACAACAGATTTTATAAAGACAAAAGAGACAGAAAAGAATATCCGTATGGGCAATGTTCCCTGATAAGCGACAAAGCAATATCCCTTCCCTTGGCATTCTTCAGACACAGAGCTAAGGCAAGTTTGGACAGAACCAGCTCCCATTGATCGACTGTATGATAGGTTTGCTGGATTATTGACAAAGTGCTCTGTAATCATTCTGCTGTAACAAGAAAGGCAACAAGACAGGCCTGCGGAATGGGGGAGAGATCAGATGTTTGTCACATATTAAAGACCCAATCTCCAGCATTGCACGCCCGATTAAAAGCAATAAAGGGAAGAGGCAGGCTCTGTGCTTGCCTGCTGCCAGCCTGCAGCTGCACAAGGCCCATGGCCGTTTTCATCACAAAGATGTGATGGTGCCTTTGTTCTGCTGCTGGCTCCAGGAGCTCATGGGGAGAAGGAATTTGGTTTCCCGAGAAGCCCCCCTACGGTGGACCTGGTTTGAACGAGTATTGGTGTCATGTTAGAAGGAAATGTTCCCACTATGATGGGACTAATAGTTGGGCACACAAAAGTCATCTGCGTTTCAAGATGACTAGAAGCTGTGTATCAGCACATCACTGAGCCTTAAGACTCAGCAGAGTTATTAGTTTAGGTCAGATGTGACAATACAGCCTAGAGATCAAAATGTTTGGAAAGAAAGCAGAGTAATGTTGTGTCAGTATATCCAGAATAGCCTGCTCATATTTAGAGACTGTGCAAGTTATGGAGAAGACATCAAAAAAGAGCTCAGTATCCCACCTCTGAAAACAGCAAACAATTGACATCAGTTCTGCAAGAGCAGCAAAGGGTGAAGTGTCTGCTCACCATCAAAGGGCCATCGTTCCGCATGCCTGAGAGTTCCTCCAAGCACATAGCACTAAGACAGGTCCTGGAGAAGGTCCATTAATGTGCAAGATGTGCAATTGTAATTTTACACAGACTAACAAAAAGCCATCAAATGGTAATAACTTCAACTCCCAGCTTGTGTTAGATCTGAACTGGTGACCTGGAGGAGAAAGGCATTATGGAACTCTTGGGCTACTTAGTCATATATATTAATAACAGATTTGTCGCTTCATGTAAGGAGCTGTTGTGTGTAGGTACTGTTAAACAGCCAGGGAATTCTTTCCCAGAGAACCCTGCATTGCGGTGCTGGAGCAACTCCGTTAATGTAGATGTAAAAGTCTTTTTTAGTTAGAATTCAAAGAATGACATGAATTCAGATCATCATCAAGTACTACTGAGCACGAGGCAAGGTGCAGTACGGCTGCTTAGTAAAGGAAGAGGCAAGAACTTCGTGGCAGTGCTGCAGTTGCCTCAGGCTATCTGACAGCTTTAACTTTCCAAAGGGAAATTTGAAGACTAGCGACCTTAATTGCAACAGCAACATCAAGCAGGGCAGGCTTCCTCTTTCTGTCCACTTCCTATACACTGCCCCATTCTGGATTCACCAAGATGGGTCCATGTTATGTTACAAGCCATGATACACAACGAGTGAGTAGGGAAAGAATACCACTTGTTTAAACCAGCTAAAGATCTGGCTTAAAAATTAAGTAGTATGATTAGCAATTAGAAATCCTCTCTTTCTATAGTCATTCCAATAAGCCATGTTTGTCATTCTTCACTAAGGTAAGTTGAGCTGGCTCTGAAACTGCTGGGTAACACCATTCTGTAACTCACATCCAGATGTGTGCTGAGCAATGCAAAACAAGAGCAAGCAGATACATGAATTTGAGCAACTCCTTATAGAACCACTTACAAGATACTTTTAAATGCACAGAACCTGGGAATGAATTGGAATATCTTTTCTAGAGGACAGTATATGGTTTGTATATAGCATCCTGTTTCCAAGCTTTCAGAGGCAACCCATTCAATGACCTTCACTGTTGGGAACAGGCAAGCTTCTGGGTAGGTCCTGATGGCTCAGGATGGGTGCTTGTTACCCAGGCAGAGATGGGAACAGGACATGGATAAGGAATCAATCAGCCTATGAACAGGATAAAGTGACACAGGGACAGCCCGAGGGGGGCTGCAAAAACACTGATGGCTCCCAAGATCTACACAACCATTTTATGTACTCCAGTTTTCAGAAGCAAGTGCCTTGTCACTAATTTGCATTTCTTATGACAGCAGAAAATGTACTTAAAGCAAAGCCAAGCCAACAGATAGAGTCTCCTTCTCAGTTATGAACAATTTCACTTTACTGCTGCCTGTGTGTAAATCCAGAGCAGAGCGAGACCTGCCCTGCAAAGGGAAGAGCAGGCTTTGCAAAGTCGCAGAAGCAAGCTAATTGGTCTCTAACCTAAATCATAAAAAGACCTGTAATTATACAGCTCAGAATTAACACAGAGGGCTTCTAAAAAAGTCACTTTTTAAAGTTAATTTATACTATTATAAGACCTGTCGCTTCTGAGTAATAAAACCCGAGATGCCGCGTTAAGCTTCATGTTATCCTGTTTGCTCAGATGGTGCTTATGCCAGCTGTATCCAGCAGCAAAGCAGTTTTCAATTTATTTTTATTGCTCCTCTCTAAAAGCATTCCATTACAGGAATATTACACTGGATGAAGTTTCTAACCACCATCGGCAGTTTATTTGCTTGTTTTGCTGGAATGGAATAAACAGTTATTCGCAGTAACCGTTATTACAACTTCATGCGTGCAACATTGCGTTTAAGGGTCAATGTCTGCTTGCTCAGGGCATCTCACATTCCTTCCCCAAGGGGTTTACCCTCTGCCATAAGAAATTAAGTGGGCTGAAACTTTACTTTTGGCTTTACTGGGTTGTACATGGGCGTGCTTTTGGGAAGCTGGGTTCTGAGATTCCTTAGCTAGGAAGACCTCACCACCCTCACAGGGAGGAACTTCTGCCTAGGATCCCATCTCAGTCTCCCCTCTGGCAGGTCAAAGCCATTCCCCCTTGTCCTATCCCTTTGTCAAAAGCCCCCCTCCAGCTTTCTTGTTGACCCCTTTAGGCATTGGAAGGCTGCTCCAAGATCTCCCCAGATAGTTGTGTTGCCATTCCACCAAGCAGCACCTTTCAGACCTATCTCATGGTCTTACTTCTAAGGTAAAGAGATGCGTGGTTGCAAATAAACCCACATAGTTTAACTGATCATTTTAGAACATCTGAGCCCTAAATAAACCTGCAAAATGGAACAGTTCTTACAAACCTGTATTTTTAACTCAATTTACAAGATGTCACTGCAATACCTGACCTGGTCAAGTACAATATATTCAACTATTAAATTTAGAGCCAAAGAAAACATATAAAAGAATAGGGTTTCTTTAATGTCCACACTGGGATTATTTTTCCAAGTTATTACATGAAGCACAGAACCAGAGCCAGTGAAGTGCCTTGTCCAAACTGGAACCTTATACTATGAGCAATTTCTAGCCAATCAAACAATTAGACATACAGCCAGGTCCTCCTTTCCAAGCCTTTAAATTCCTCCATGGATTCATCTTTTCCCTGGGGTGTTGGACTCAACAGTTTGCTGTTTTATTGCTTTTAGGGTCAGAAATACACTCACTATATTATCAACTCATGGAAAAAAAATGGAAGAAAAGATTTGTGTCTTCTCTGGACCGTAAAGGCAACAAACCTCTTCCACTGCTTGCTTAGAAAATACAATTAAGTGGACTGCAGTGGACTCCCCTGAAAGAAAATAGTCTGGATTGAGTTGTGAGTACATGTTCAGCTCTTAGGTTAAAAATCAATCCTTCCCAGTCCTTTGGGATACAACTGTTTGGGAAAAAGTTTGCTCTAGTTTTCCTGTACTCTGTGTGTGAAATTCTTAAAGCAATCAATACAAATCCCCCAAATGAAAAATTGAAGCTATCAAAGCCTGCAACATCTTGCAGATGAGGAAGGTCTGCACAGGTTTTCTAGGCTGCCTGTCAGATCTAATCCTCAAGAGTCCTCAGCCTGACAAATAGGAGCTGTGATACAGATTACTTCAGGTGGGTTTAGCTTGTGCTCTGCCCTGAGATATCCTGCCCATGATCTATGGACTCTGAGGACTTCATAGCAAAGCCAATGGACTGGTGCCTCTGCACCAGTACTGCCTGCAGCAGCGCCCTGGGAGTGATGCCCTGTGGGATGCAGGGGGCTGTGGGTGCCCCTCACTCAGAGCTGCAGACAACCCTAAGGGTGGTTTGGGTGGGGGGACCCTGGAAACACCCCCAGTTTTGGCTCCTGACAGGTTAGACACCAGGAATGGTGGGGTTGGCAAGCCTCCTGAAGGTGAAAGATAGAAAGTTAGGGAAGAAATGATCTGGTGGAATCTGGCCAGCACATAGCAAGGACAAGAATACCAACCCCAGCACGCATCCTGATGCCAGCAATGCCTAAACTGTATTTCCTTTCCTCTTCTGCTTGCGAGCACCCAGCACCAGGATCCATCCTCTTATTGTATCTCAAATAATAAATACGGATAATGATGACAATCACAAGAATCCTTTCCTCAGGTCCTTACCTTCAGAAGTGGCAGACCCAGTAATGTCTCTATTATGAGCTTGGACCTTTCATATTCAGGCTGCAGTTAAGGCTGCGCTGCTTCAGCCACATCACGTTTTATGAATCATCAGTTAAATATATGTAAAAATCAATTACACTCTATCAGTGTGCCCTGCATCTTAACTGTTGTCATCTTTCATCTTCCTAATGATCCAGAAGATCTGGAAATAATTAAAAATCACTCTTGAAGGCCCAATCTTGTCTTTCTTTTTTTCTTCTATGAAAGTGGAGTCTCATCTTCCACTTAGATCTGACATTCTGAACCAGGGAAACAGTGGTTTAATAACGGGATTAATGCCATGGGAAACCAAGTCTTGCAGTTCCAAGAAGCTATACAGCAGCTTACCCAGGCACAGTTATTCATGAAGTACTCAGGACTGAGCTGATGTAGAAACACAAAAACCCTCTTGCAGGTTACAAGCCATATTTAAAACCACTATAGCATAAAGAAGAAACTTTAAAGGAGACAAAGGTAAACCAGGCTGTTATGGGTACAGAAGGATGTCCCTCCCTTTACTTCCCAGCTTGGCTGAAGCTTAAACCAGACTACTTCTACATTATTTCATCTCACTATCAATAATACCACATCTCTAATCAACAAAATGACTGCTATAGAAGATGCAGCCCTTGTTTTGCACAATTCAGATGAAACTGACTCAAAACTGGCCCTGGAGTCTATAGGAGAATAGCAACACTGAAGTTAAACCCCACACCAGTAACAGGGTCTGCAAATCTAGTCTCCTTTTATACCTGATACACTTCTCCCCTCTCCCATGGTTTCAGTGAGCTTACATTGATCCAAGAGCAAAATGGGTGTTATACTCAGACCTGGCCAAGCATTTACTGAGTGTCTGGATTACATCATGGCACTGTTACCAGCCAGACAGGACTGATGACCAAAAGACTGAACCGAATGGCTTCCAAAGCCTATTTTCCTATTGCTTGGATAACAAATATAGTCATGAAGAAGAAAGGACGCATACAAATGGCTGGTATCAACGAGCTGCTCTTTAATGCCAGCCAATAATGTCATGGTCCTCAGTCTTCCTAAATTGAAATGATTAGCACTGACCAAGCTCTGCTCTCTTGATGCATCACTTACCCTCGTAATCAGAAAATCTATCCCATTCTTGCTCTTAGATTGATGATGTCACATTAAACTGGTTTTTTTCCAGCAGACAGAGCAATCATCTTGGAGGGAGCACATCCAAAGCTGCCACGTGCCCATCAGGAGCCTGACTGATACCAGGGAGCAGTGCATCTCAGAGCCTACTATATTTAGGCCACATTAAGATGTCTCAAATGGGTATCTTTTCTCCCAAAGAATTATTTCAGTCATCTCATTCATGTCATAACTTATTGCAGAGAGATTAGTTTTTTAATTTAAATAAAAGCCATGAAAAAAAATCATTGATTTTTCCCTCTTGGAAGAAACTCTTTGCATGGCAGCTGTAGCTCTGCTATGACTGCAGAGGCCTCTTCCTTCCCATACAGGAGGCTGTCACCTGGCCCACGGACCTGGCTGTGCCATCCCAGTACATCCTATAGTTTATTTTGTGCAGCCTCTTTGATGGGTATTCCTTTAGTTTAGTGCCACTGGTACCGGCTGGATCTGATACTTTTTAACAGTTTCATTTTCATTTTTCCCCTTTTCAGTTGGTAAATGCAGCTGCTGCCCCAGTGTTACTTCCTTCTTGCATACTAAGAGTGTATTTTACCATATGCCTTTTAGTAATTTACACTTTCCTGCCAGAAGATACAAATTGACTCAATTCTTTAACTTCTTTGTCTTTCTAAAGTGATGTTTGAATTGGGAGCTGCTGGAATCCTCATTAAATTGGCTTTTCACTTCATACCAGGTTATTAAGGGACTGTTTGTGAAGCCTCTGAAATATCCATCCCTGGAGGTCTTTAAGTATTGGTTAGACAAAGATTGGGCTTTGGTCCTGCTTGGGGTGAGCAGGCAGCGCTCTCAGGGCTCCCTCCAGCCCTGTGTCTGCTCCGGGGTGAATATCCCACTCCACGCAGCAGGAGCCCAGCCAGGGGACTTTACTGTCTGTCACCCAGAAAGCACAGCCTGGCAGCAGGGGGTTGGAACTGGATGAGCTTTAAGGACCCTTCCAACCCAAACCAATCCGTGATTCTATGATTACCCTCTTCAACACAAAGCACAAATTCTTCCTGTTCAGCTGAAAGAAAGATACATCAGCAAACACCCTCCTTGCTGTTCCTTTGACCATCAAACATTACTTGGGACACGCAGCTTAGGTTTGCTTCAGAATTGAAATACTTAGTCTTGGTACCTGGGAACTTCTTGAGGGGGCAACAGGGGAAACAGTCACTTGCACAAATCAGTCCCTCCAGTGCAACTGCTTCCAGAGAGGTTTCCAGCCCCTGCTCATGGCCAGGATCAGTCACTTACCCAGGATAACCGAAGAGGTTTTAGACTGAACTCTGGCTGAGGCAGTTCTAATAGCAGGCATCTGCTCTGCAGTAGAAGCAGTTAAACTGCACCAAGTTCTGCTCCTTCCTTCAGTGTAAGCCTGATTCTCTTTAATTTTGGCTGAGATCTGGAGAGCACTTGCAGCAGATTGCTTTTGACAGGATACATTTCCACAGAAGGGCTCCAGACAGAAACACGCTGCTACAATGCGCACCAAGAGGTGAACACTGGAAGGGGGAAAGGTTATTGTTCTTTCACTATTTATCCATAAATCTCCATGATTTACAGACCAATGCCTATCAGGAAGGTTGTGCTTCCAAACGTCACACCCATTCATTGGTTGTACCCTGTGTTTGTCAACAGCTTGACTTTTGCTACAGAGCTCTTGCAATGCTGGAGCACAGTGTTATTTATGCACATTTGTATGGTTCTTTTATCTTTTTATTCTCTCTCTGATAAAAGCAAAGCCAAAGAAATGTTGGGTTTTTTTTCTATTTGAAAGCCATCTGGGTTATAAAGCCTGACTTCAAATGAGTTGTGACCTTTTGTTCAACAGCTACTGATGTAAAACCACATAAAAATGTCTATTTAGATATTGGTGGGGGAAAAGAAGCTCATTGATTTTCTTAGTTTGCTAAGCTCTCAGGGTCTTGAAGCAGCATTTGTTTCTGCAGGAGGAGGCAGCACTGAGGGTGGGAAAGGGCATTCTTTATTTCCAGAAAGAAAACACAAAAATCCAGTCTCAGAATGGATGAGATGTCTGCTTGCTGCAGCACATGGGGTCCTCCTGGAATTTCACTGCCTCACCCATCTTTAGGATACAGGTTTGTTAAAGTAGATGGTCCTTGTCCCATGCACCCAGAAAAGAGCTTCTTCTGGTGGATGTCTGTGGTTTTAACCCTTTGTGTGTCCTAGGAACAGATCTGTTGCTGATCTGCATGAATACTGCTGCCAGGAAGAGCCAGATTCTTAAACATTTGCCAAGAGACTGCACAGAAGAGAATAAGAAAATGAGTACTTATTTCCAAGCAACTTTTGGTCACGTTTGGACATCACTGCTCTGTGGCTACCCAGTTCCAACACTTGCTGTTCTAAAGGTAACTCTAAGTATTTGTGTTGCAGCAGGTCTCGGGTAGACAC
Organism: Forpus xanthops; assembly: GCA_032466535.1. Taxonomy (NCBI): domain Eukaryota; kingdom Metazoa; phylum Chordata; class Aves; order Psittaciformes; family Psittacidae; genus Forpus; species Forpus xanthops. The sequence goes on from JASSUY010014022.1 coordinate 25,588, forward strand.
ACTCCTATCCCAAGTATGCAAAAGAAGGGGAGGTAAGAGATAAGAACACATTAAAGACAAGACCACAAGATGAACTGAGTCAGAGAACAGAAGAAATGCCCTCCTCTTACATGGAACTGAAGCATGAGGAGGTAAGGTGATGTGCAGCTTCACTGCCTGTCTGCTGTTGGCTTTCACTTCTCTGTCCCAAAGAAACTTCCCATTCATGCTGGCAAAAATCTACAAGCAGATATTTAGGTGCAAACTTGCTTTAGGGGCTCTGCTGCTTTACCATCAGCATAAGGAATGCCTAAGAGCAGCTAACAATTAACAACCACATGCAGACAGCCATAAATCATCCAGGGATTTGACAGTTTATGTAGAGGCATAAATTCTGCATTGCCTATTTGTTTATTTCCCTGAGTGTTCTCAGTTCAGCTGCTTTGCCAACGCCAGGATAATTTATTGAAAGCTCAGCAAATAAATCTAGATTTGCATCTGTCAAGGGCAGGTTCTGAAATGGAAGAGCATTGGGAGCAAGCTGCAGGATGGTGAGCACTGCTCCAGTCATATCAGCACTGGCACTGCCAGGATGGACCAACCGGGGCACCCACAGAGGGGGAGCTCCCAAACACATCCCTACTGCCTTCTGGAAGTCCTGGACCTGCGGAGAACCAAGATAAACATGATAAATACTAAAGACTTCTACAGAGTGGTTTAGGGGCCCCTTACTAGAGAAGGAAATAGGTATCTCAAAGCCATGTTGGACAGGGCTTGAAGCAAGCTGCTCTAGTGGAAGGTGTCCCTGCCCGTGGCAGAGAGTTGGAATTGGATGAGCTTTAAGATCCCTTCCAGTCCAAGCGAGTCTGTGATTCTATATGATTTTATGATGTGCACCTTCTGCAGTGGAGAGCTCGGAAGAGCCAAACTACAGTAACCTAGAAATCCTGCCTCAGGCTAAGGAGGGATCAGACCAGCTATATGAACTGGAATATACACTAGCAAAGTACTGAATTCAAACCTTCTTCCAACAGCTGGAAAACTCAAAACAGATAAGGAAGAGCCTAGGTTTCAGCACACAACTTAAGTGTCAAGGAGATGTGCCTGGAGTGCTGCAAGTTCTCACTGCTGTACAGATGAAAGCAGCCACCACAGCAGAATGTTGTCTTGTTCAATGCATTAACTAAAAGCAGAGATTAGAACAGTGTCAGTTTAGCATGGATTCAGGATTTGAATCAAATCCAAAGTTTGCATTTGATCCCCATCACTCTAATGGATTTCAGGTTAAGGCGAGGCAGCATGTATTAGTACGCAGATATTTAATGGGTGACAGCTCAGAAAGGGATACATCGATGGAGTGAACACACTCCATTGGAAACACCTGTCTGTGCTGCATATGTGAGATATGCAGGGGTAAGATGAGCAAGTCTCAAAGGAAGGAAAATACAGAGCACAGAAAAGAGAGAAAAGAGATCAAATAAGACCAAGAAAATATCATTTTCTGTGCTTTTGTACATTGTATTGCAGGTATCATACCCAGGAGATCACAAACAAACGCCCTGCAGGGGAGCAGGGGGGCTTTGGCAAGGTTAGTGTGATGAAGGAATGTCCTCTTCAGGAAGAGCAAACCCGGGTTCCTGCCTGGCTTTGAAGCAGGAGGCACTATCTATATTCAGCAAAAGATCTCCTGCGTTTCCAAATTGCATAACCTCAGTTCACCTCTGGTTTGAACTCTTCCATCTCCTCATCTGAACTGATGCATTGAATTGGCATTAATGCCAGACATGAGGGGGAAAATCCCAGTGGAGTGACCTGAACTGCATCACAAAGGTGGCAGGATAAGAACCTCTTTGAGGAAGAAGATTAATTAAATATGATAGCTACACCGCTTCCCATTTGAGGAGATTTTACATTCCATACAAAGACGCTGCAAAATATTCTCAAAGGTTTTATCTTTCTATGCAGAAATCCAAATCATTAAAAGCATTCTTTATGAAACTATCTCTGGGCAGAATTGCTGGGTGGGTATGGGGAGCAGTCAGAAGGGTGCTCTGGATCACATCCCTCCTGGTGTGAATTTGCACATCCTTGTGCATTTTAATACACTTCAGGGATTTCTATGAACCTTAGGCCAGTTCTCTGCCTTTCCTCTAGTCAGGCTGGAGCTCAGGTTTGTGCCCACTTTCAGCATTCCCTGGTTTTCACATACTTTCAGAGCTAAAGTCATTTATCTCTACCTCCTTTGGAGCTATCAGACCTGGCTGCTGCGAAGGCTGCCTATGACAACTGCAAATATTTTATCTCAAATAAGCCTAAGACCAAAAATATCACACAGCCCTTGTCCGAAGTGTTTCTTGATGGCAGGAATTCTTTCCCTTGTATTTGACTCACATTAAGCTTGTGCCCACACAGGATGTCCCATATGGGGGGATTAGGGCAGTACAAAGGCAATATGTGGGAAATCTCAGCGCAAGCACTTGAGGTAAATGGGGCCTCTCCCAGCTTCAGGAAGGATACTTTTTTCACAGCTGCAGCTTAAGAGGCCAAATTTCACTTTGCTTCTCAGTAAATAGCTTCCTAAAAACTTTACCCATAGGCTTGGAAATCCTCAGCTACTGACTAGGCATCAATGGTTATATCTGGGAGACATGATCTAGTGGAAGGTTGGAACTGGATGAGCTTTAGGGTCCCTCCCAAGCCAAACCAGGCTGGGATTCTAAGATTTCCCAATTTGTCCCTTATTATAAGACTAGAAGGAGGGACAAACTGGGGTATACAGCCACTGATTATACATATACCACCATATTATATACATATAACCACCAGAAAGAATATGGCACTGATATTATAGCTGGTCCATCACTCATATTTTCCAACCAATGAAAGAATAAGTGAATTTTGCCCCAGACTTCTTGACAACCTGCATTCCCAAGACAAGCTCAGTTTAAACACAACTAAAAATCACTATATATCAGATTAGTTGTATTTCAATTTTGACTCACTATTTCAGCCTTGGCTAGTTTTAGGCAGATTAAACCCACAGTATTAGATCCCTCCCCAGTTCAACGGTCATGCAGTTGACCCCCTGAAAGACCATGGATTATAAATCCAAAGGGCTGGAATGCATCATGGTTTCAAGGAGGAACTGCACTTGCAATGCCAGTTCAGAGCACAAGCTGCTCATTTGCTGAAAGCCTCCATTTATTTCTCCCAGAGCAGAAGGAATTGCCTTTAAGCAATGAATACTCTGGCAAATCTGAATACCTTTTAGGCTTATAAAGACAGCTAGAAGGAATTATCCAGAGTGATGTTAGAAGAAACAATAGGAACCTGAAGCGTTCATAGCAAGCAAAATGGATTTTCACGTTACAAGGTAAAGCTTCAAATTCCCACCAAAGGCTGAGTGCTGCATCCAAGATGTTTCCAGGTGCTTGGGTTTCTCTCACCAGGTAAAACCAGTGCAAGCTGACACTCATCCTGCTGGCACTGAAGGCATCAGGAGAGGATTTGTTTCCTCTGCACTCACAGAACCACCTGGGCTGGGGTATTTCTGATCAGAGGTTTCACTGATCAGCATGTTCAGAACCTGGTCCGCACTCCAACTCACAAGAACCACAGTCCTGCTGCCCACAAACAGCCTTTGTCACCACTGGAAAAGTGGAGCAAGCACAAGGCAGGTTCTTAATTACCGTTATAATTTATTTAGTGTTTACTGACAAGAGCTCAAACCTCTTTTGCAGAAGATGCTGAACACACAAAGCCATGTTTAAAAGACAGCCACTGCCTCTAAGTGCTTTCCTGAGGAACACGGACACAAGTGAGCTCAGCAGATTATTGGCTTAAAGTAACTGCTGATCAAACTGCGTTTTCTTCCAAACCCTGTTCTTCTCTCAGGCTCCAAGATCAAGTTTTGATTATCCTGGGCACAGCTACACTCTTGCACGCTTTGGTAGTGATTGTATTGTAAACCAGTGCTGGAGGCACTCAGGGTTCTCCATAAACACAAACTGGTTTGATCATGGTGCTCACTCCTGATGTCACTGGCTGGGTGCAACCACTGCTGGTCTGAAGGATTTCTCTGACCCCATTTAAATTTAATTTTCATTGAACGTATCTAAATGTAACTTTGGAAATTAAATGTCAGTTGATTACAGGATGGGCTGATCAAGAACCTCTTGAACTCCATCTCACCCTCGATGGTATTTCATTAATTTGCAGATTTTTGAAGCCAAAATAGTCTGGAATTATTGAAAACCTCCTGTGCAGCACTGGCTCTGGACTTGTCATCTTCTCTCACCATTTAGTTGAGGCTAAGGAAAACCTAGATGAACACGAGAAGCAAAACTCTAGCAGATACCCTGGGGACCACAGACAGTGACTCATTTTGTGTATGACCTTCACTGAGTCATTTCAATTCCTTGTATCTCAATTTTCCCATCTGTAAAACGGTCCTTTCTCTCCTCTGTGAGGTGAACAGAAATCTTAATATGAAAGCTATTGAACGCTGCTCCCCAAAACCTCATTTGTCCCATTATAGCTGGGTCGTTACATCCTCCACTTGCAGCTACTAAGCAAGCCCTCATCCTATGACACTCAAACCAAAACTAGGCCAAGGTTTTATTCTCCAACTGACATACTGTAATTAATAAATCACTCAGCGGAAAAGAATCCAGGGAGGAAACAGGCATTATGGCACTTCCTTCTGCCAGGCTGACCCAGGGAAGCAGCTCTGACCAGGCACACCGGCTGTCACTGCCAGCAGGGCAATTCCCACTGCAATCCCAGGCATGCTCCATAGCTCCAAATGAACAAAAACCAAATCAGAATTCCCCTCCACAACACTCAAATGCTTTCATTACTTTCCTTAAGAAAAGAAATTTGAGGCAAGAAAGAGAGAGGCAGAAACAGCATTTCACATCACACACATTATGCAAAAGTGTATTTAACCTGGATGCTGCAGGGGTCACTCCCTCCTGGAAGCATTTGCATGGAAAGGAGGTTGGTTCACCCTAAGTCAAAAACTACCTTGGCCTCACCATGCAAATGTATTTAAATGAAATATAGCCAAAGCTGCTAGATTATGTTCACAGGAAATAGGGTCCATCGGCTGCAAGTGGTGCTTTGTACTCCTGATTGAAAATTGTTTTCATGTGACACAGAAGGTGCTTAAGCAAGTAAAAAAACATCATTCAGTGAGTTAGAAAATGACTCCAACCCCTAGACCACATCAAACTAAATATAGACCAAACACACTATGGCAAACAAATGAATAATTTAAAGCAGCAGCTTATATATCACATCAGAACACTCAGCTGTGGAGCCTGTTTGTACTCACCAGCTCTGCCTGTGCACACGGACATGGGTTCCAGAGCTGCTCTGTTCTTACCTGCAGCCTACTGCAGGCACGACAGCACCACAGATTTGGGGTTTCCTGGTGGTTTCAGCAGTGGGGAAATGCAGTGGCTGTAAGGTGAGTTACCTGACTTGTTACCCACTACAGACCTAACTATTTCATCTGCATCTTGTCCTCTCTTCACACCTTATAGTCTATTTTTAGCCTTCTTCCTGAAAGAGCACAATCAGGCTCCAGAACCATTACAAAGCCTGATGCTTTCCTGCCCCAACATGGTGCAGGAAGAACTATACCCCTGGGGTGGGGGTATTTCAGATGATGGCCACTCAAGCTCAGGGGAGCTGCAGGGCTGCACCTGGGAGCAGTGAATATCCTGCTGGGTGGACCTCATCCCTGCCCCAAGCTATGTGCACACTCTTGCTCCCCACTGGGTGATGCAAGTGCTAATTATGTGAAAAGATTGGCTCTGCCTGGGATGAATGAGAAACAACTGCTTTACTCCTGGCCTTCTAGGTCACATGGGTGACTGAAGGGACCATGATCTGCTAAGTGTTCACTCACCATGACTGCCGCCATGCTCCGTTGGAGTTTAACTGTGCTCTGGCTACTCCTATTCCAGCTGTTGAGGGTGCCAAAAAGCATGAGCCCACTGCTCCTTGCACTGTACAAGATCTCCTGGGGCTTGGTGAGATGCCGGAGCCCACTGTGGAATCCCAGCCTAGTTTGTGTTGGAAGAGACCTTAAAGCTCATCCAGTTTCCAGTAGATCAGCTTGCTCCAAGCCCCATCCAACCTGACCTTGAACCCTTCCAGTGACGGGGCAGACATAGCTTCTCTGGACACAGGAGAGGACCTGTCTTGGGTTCTGTGCTCCCTCTGTTTTACAACCAAAATCCCCCCCCATGGCTATTTGGAGCTCAGAGCCCTGGTCTACATCATCCCAAAAGCTCAGATTTTTATAACTTTTCCTCACCACTGAACCAGGTTAACTGAACTGCTGACCTAGCTGGGAAATGCTCCACATCTCATAAATTACCAGCCCTCACAAGCCATCTCATCATATGAGAAATGCTGAGGACAAGGAATCTCTAAGATACACAGCTAGAAACGTATAATCCATGAAAACAACATGTAGAATAGATAAAGATATAGAGTAAATGGAGAGAGAAGGTTAATTTTTGTTCCCCTACACAAAGGAACATCAAAAATAAACAGAAAAACAACCTGTGTAAGGGAAGAAAAGCATAACCCAAAGCTTGTTGAATTCAACAGAAAGATATCTCTCTGCTTCAGCAGCTTTGAGCCAGACATGAAGATAAAGGCAAGACACCAGAACCCGGGCAGGGATAAAAACATGCACCAGATGCCAGATTTCTTCTGGTAGCTGCCGGGTGACGGGTCACTGCTGATGGATTGCAGAGGAGGAGCCAAGAGCGATGACAGAGGTCTGCTGGCTCAGGGCCAGGGGCTCTCAAGGATTTGGCTGAGTTTAAAGGCAAGCATTCGTGCAGTGACTGGGGTAACTTGTCTGCGCCAGTCTGTTTATCAGGACAAAAATCCCTGACTGAAAAACCACGATCTCTATTACAGCTTGTGTGGAGCATCAATAACCTGTCCAAGGCGATGAGAATATTCCTGAGTAGAAAAATGGAAAGAAGGATGGTCTTTGGGTAGATTTATTCAGATTTCCCATAGATTGCTCAACACTTACCTAATACGAAGTAAACGTTTCCAAAATACGGTTGTGCCTGAGAATTCAAATGCCACCCAAAAGGGAGATTGTGGGGGAACTGGCTGAAGATTCCTGTCCTTATTGTCAGATGCTGGAAACAATATTAATGCACATAAATATTGATCAGAACAGACACAGGAACTGATGTATAGATTCCTTGCTACTGGAGCACGAACAATGGAACAGGGGAACATGGTCCATGAACCACACAGACCTGGAAGGAAGGTGGCTAAATGGAATATGGAAGAAAAGGTGGTAGGAATTGCCCAAACCTGGCACTTGCAGCTGGGATGTTTCTGTACATGATGTGTGGGGTGGAAACAACCATAAACCCCCAAGAAAACAGCTAGCTAAAATTAAATGTACACCTCTAATACACTCTTCATTAGCACAAAGCCATAAGACCATCAATTTCCATCAAGAAAACATGAAGACAAACCGATCTCTGGTTTTGGATTGATGCTCCTAAGGAAAAGCTTTTAACTTCTCAAATAAAACAGCTCCCAATTCCTGACCAGCTAATGCAAACAATTCTCCATTTCCCCACAGAAACACACTCATATTTTGTTTTAAGCATTTCATTTTGTAAATAGATTGTTACTTCAATAAAAGCTATGGAGAAAGTAAAGATTAGAATGGACATTTAAATTAAGCTGTAACTATTTGGCATTCAATCTGTCCATAATATTAAGATGAGAATCAGCAGCTTCAGGAACTGTAGCATATACAGTTGTTTGGTAGATACTCATGCTTCAGGTTATGAAATGATGGAGGTCAGGAAGCAATTTTCTTGCATATATTGCTGACAGGCTAGAGACATTGCAGAGATTTTTGCATAGCTTTTGAAGCATCAGTTGTAAGTCACTGTCAAGAAGATCCCAGACAAGGTGGGTATTGCTTTTTCCATAAATGAATTTCAAAAGAAGAGCCTGTTTCTCCAGCTCTCACTGTGACAAAAGTCCTACCACAGGACAAAAACCTACAGAAAGCAGATCACTGAACTAGATGCTTATAGAGCAATAGGAGCAGCTACCCCGTCTTCCACTGGGCAGAGCTTAGAAATGGGAGGTACACATACAACTTCAGCTTTAGAAGTTCAAGGCCCTCATGTACTCTGGGAAATTACAGCACTCAGAAGCTTTAAAACCCAGCTGAGCCCAGGGATCTCCATGGGTAAAGCCAAACAGTAAAAGCAATTGACCATGGTGTAAATGAGAGCAGGTTCCTGCAGCCCAGCAGCAAAGACAGCTTCTCTGGAGGCTGCACCAGTTCCAACACTGGGAAATGGCAGCCCCACATCCCTGCAGCCCCACTCCACATTCCCCAAATCTCTGAATTCCCATCCCCATCCAGCTCTAAAGCTGTCGATGGCACTCACCCCTCCAAACAGCTCTCCTTGCAGTGGTGGGAGGTTGTCCACAAGTGGTTCTGCCTGTGTGCAGCTGCTGAGCTTCAGTGCTACTTGCCACGGGCAGCTCCCAGGAGAAGGCTGACCAGCTAGGAAAGAAAAACATTGGAGTTTACACCTGAGAGCATGGCTCAGGTTTTTATTTGCACAAAATAAATGGTAAAAACTTAAATCCCACTCAGTTCCAATCCCTGCCACCACCAGGGACACCTTCCACTGGAGCAGTTTGCTCCAAGCCCCATCTTGAACACTGCCAAAGAAGGGGCAGCCACAGCTTCTCGGGGCACCCTGTGCCACTGCCTCAGCACCCACACAGGGAAGAGCTTCTGCTTAACAGCCCATCCCAATCTCCCCTCTGGCACGTTAAAGCCATTCCTCTTGTCCTGTCCCTACAGGCCCTTGTCCAAAGCCCCTCTCCAGCTTTCCTGCAGCCCCTTTAGGCACTGGAGCTGCTCTGAGGTCTCCCCTTCAGGAGCCTTCTCTTCTCCAGGCTGAACAGGCCCAGCTCTCTCAGCCGGTATCCAGAGCAGAGCTGCTCCAGTCCTCTCAGCATCTCCTTGGACTCACTCAAGCAGGTCCATGCCCCTCTTGTCTTGGGGACCCCTGAGAAACCCCGATCCAGCCAGTGCTACTGCATTGAGGAGGGACAGGTACCCCACGGTTGTGTGCTTAAACATGAAATTGGATTATACCACCAGGACTGGGGGGAAGGGATATCTTTTTGCAAGAAAAGGAATACTGGTTTATAGAAGTAAATCCCTCTTCAAAGTGGAGTCACTCACAGCAGCCTCTTCAACATGATAAGCAGCCCATATAGCAAAACAAAGACCAGATCACTCAGTCTCATTACCAAGACTGAATGCACTCTCTGAGAACTAAGAGGCACTTATGATTTATGCTTGTAAAAATCAATTGCATTTTATTGATTGCCAAGATTAAGACAAGAAAAAGAAGTTTGGTTAAACTTGGGGAACAGTTACAACAGGTCTGAAGTTAAAGCTGTCTGGGGCACTGGCAGCTTCAGGCTGCCAGGCCAATGGAGTGGGAAAAGGGTGGGCAAGTCTTTTCTAAGCAGAGCTGAACATTTCACATGTAATATTAAAGGAGTCAGCTTCATTTTTGCACCCACTCAATTTATGGCAAGTAAATCACAAAGTCAAAGCCAAGGTCATTTCTGATAACAAGATGGCAGAAATGCACCCAGCTGCATAGAGAGAAAAACCAAGTGATTTTGGCAGTTTTGGTTCACATTTATAGTATTTAAGCTCTTAGAAGCCTGATTCATAATTGGTGCCAGATGCTCTCAATACACATAGGGAAAGACACTCTTTGTTCCCATAAATTAACATGCTAAAAAAAGCCAGACAGTCAAAGGCTGCTGAAGTGAGAAGGATGGTTCCCCTCTTTGCTAAAGGTGATGGCATGAGATTAAGTGACTCACTGGGAATTGCATGAAAACTGAGCAACAGCAGCAGGATGAAGCCCTGGTCCCTGTCCTGTGTTGTCTGTGCTGGCAGCAGCCCCCCATGCCATGGCAAAGGGGCTCCCAAAACCATGGAGACCATAGGAACTGTCCCCTGTGGGTGAGGAACACATAGGGCTCTGGTGGGAAGCACAATTCAGGTGCCACCGTGTCTGTTGGAGCAGCTTCCTGGTGTGCCATGTGCTCATTTTGCTCCAAGGCTGCTGCCTGCTTGTTAGTTGTTAATGTGGAAAGTTTAGTGTGGTACAAAAGACGTCTCAATGATCAGCCCCTGCTATCTAAATTAAATCTTGCTGCTATAAAATTCCAGGTTTCTCACACAATTTCTGCTCCTGCAAACAGCTTCTAATGTGGAGCAGAGCCCCACAAATAGTATGAACTACAAGGGCACAGCATTCAGTGAGTGAAAGAAAGCAGCAAAACAGGAGATTAAGTATTCATTTCAGAGCAAGGTTCCATTTATTGGAGATTACTCTATGCTGTACGTATGTAATACCACATTGCAGTAATTAAAGGCAGAATGATTTATACAGCTGCAAGTTGTAGAGATGTTGTTAATGTGCTGGGTAGAGTTGGCTACAGCAGAGCAAACCAAATTGGAAGCGGTTGTCCCAAAGAGATGCTTTTTTGGCTCATCCCACTGTCCTGGCCAAATTCCAGTGCAGGCAATCTCCCTGCCCATCTAACTGCCATCTCAAACACCCACAGGGCTGGGGATGGCTCACTCCCTGTCCTGACTGGAGTTTGGCATTGCTGTGTGCTGTCAAAGAGCACTGTGTTCCATTTTGGGAGATAGATACAGTTTTAGGTGGCTCTGAACCCCGCAGCATCAGAGAGGCTCTTCCATGGGTTAGGGAATGGTAAACTTCATCCAAAATACACCCTGGCCTCAGCAAGGCAAGTGGAGGAAATCAGAAAGATGCCTCTGGCCACCTCTGTAATAGTTTTCCCTTTTTATCATTATACTTTTGCTTTTGGGGGTTCTTCTGTACCTACCAAATGCCTGGCCACTGGGAAGAAGGGCTGTGGGTGCAGTCCAGCAACCAGCATGTCTTCTGGAGCTCAGATATGCCATGAACAGTTGGGATCAGGAGTTGGCGTATCTGTAGAAGAAGAGTTAGTCTGGGAATCAAATGGAAGGGTCTGATGGAACATCATACCATGAATCTCTGCTTGATCCCTACTGGATTGTGCACAACTCACTTGTTTTTATGGAGCTGTACATCGTGTCATGGTGAAGAATGTGCTTTGTGAAAGGAAGCGTGGCAGCAACAGCACTGCTGGGCTGGGTGAGGGATCCTCGTAAGAGCAGCTGCCACATCCCACCCTGGCAGAGGCTGCAGGATCTGTGTGTGCACCATCATCTGCTGCCTCACACCCTGTTGCGGTGCAGTAATGGGTGAACCATCTCCCCGTTGCACAGTGAGTGAGGAACAGAGGGTGCTTCCCGACGAGGCATTTTTAAAGACATTACTAAATACTGCATGTATAAAAGGACTGCTAAAATTGAAAGAAATTGCAAGTAATAGTTTCATGTTTGTGCATTTTGCAAGTTCAGGCAAGTACAGTTCTATTTGCATAACATATTGGACATGTTTCACATCACGTTTTGCATATAAAGTGCTTCTCAGTGCAGAATTTGATAATACCATGGATATATGAGCCATTCAGGCAGGTATGATACTTATGTATCACTGAAAATCTAATAGATGCCCTGCATGATGAACTGAGCACAGCTCCCCAGCAGTGGGTAAATTATCCAATAGAAAAATGAACCACTCATTTAGAAAATACATAATTTATTTAATCAAATGTGCCATCTACTGAACCAGGTACAGCAAGTAATGAACCCAGTGGATCCCCCAAAGAGAGAGATGAATCACCTGCTGGAAGTATTTGCTGTACCAGCCCAATGTGTTTAGCTCTTCATCTTGATACTGGAATCACAACCTTATCATCAAAGCTAAAAGTTTAGCAAGACTTTAACTGCTGATTGCATATTTATACGGCTAGGAGGAATACACAAAGGTATGATAACGGAACTGAGGAAGACTGCCAGGACATAAGGCAACCTCAGAATATTAAAACCTCTTTCCCCTGAGTACATGTTATTCCAAGGCTGTTGAGTGACCTGCATTTAGTTTTGGTGGTGATTATAAAGGTAAGATACTGGCTGCAGAGGACAACACCTTGATTCTGCTTTTCCCATTAGTTGTTGAGCTCAGCTATACTAGATTTTGGTACACGAGGTGTATAAATGAGCTTACACACTGAAGACACAACCCTGCACTGAATTCCCTGCAGCTTGGACCCTTTCTTTGAAACATCACTCTTTTAAACAGTCTTTTTTTCCATAACTTGCTAAAACTCCTGTGCAGTCTGAACATTTCCCTTTAAATGAAGCAATCTGATATCAAATGTCCCATGCACAGGCTACAGCTCAAAACCATAGCTTCTGAATGTGTCTGACTTGGGAGCAGGAGCTCTGCACATGGGGAGATAACATCCAGAGCTATTTTTCCATCTCCCTTTCATTTACTTTGCCGCTCCACATCTCAGCATTCAAGTTGATGAACGTGCTGAAGTTAATTAAAGTATAGAGGATGTAATAAGACTAAAATGTTTGAGTTCTATCAATCACAGAGTCTAGTGAGTCAATAGGTGAAATTAATATATCACAGAGGGGAAAATCCTCAACATAGATCTGAAATTAAAGGTGAAGGAAAGGAGGGATTGCACAGTGCAGGGTACATCGACAAGCACATTTTAGTGGTAACCTGAGTGCATTGCTGCATGTTTCCTATTCCAATACACTGATGGATGTGGCCTGCGCTTAGATTCATTTAAAAGGTGCACTGTGTGTCTTTAGGATATCAAGGACTAGTCACAGAGCTGCACCTAAGCTTGTAACTCTGAGAGGCAAGAAGGATTTAAGCCTTTGAAATTCCTTGCCAGGTGATATATCCCAAGAAATATGCACTTACCTCACCTCTTCCAGCTGGCATCTCCCCGAAGCTCACACTGAGAGCTGCCTGGTGGTTCCCAATGCAGAGAAAAGCTCAACCAAGGGTAGCCTGTGCTTCCCACAGTGGTACTTGGTTATCCTGAATTAAACCCAGTGTTTCTCCTCCTCTGCTCAGGTTCATTGCAAATTCATTGGCCATGAAAACCTGTAAGAAAGAAGTGCAGTGTGACTGTAGATCAAGGACCAGTCCTGGCACATGGCACTGCTTTGATTTGTACTCCACACACATCTTCTGCCATTGGGGTTAGGCAGGCTGCATTACAGCATCCCCAGTTTGGGCCAGGCATCCCCCAGTTAAGGGCCCTGGCACAGCCAGCCTGCACTGCCTTGCCTCCCACCCATGGGTGCTGGTGCATGGGTGAGGAGGATACCTTCAAAACCTAAAGTTAAGTGGGAAGGACACCAACTCAGCATCCCCCAGTTCTGCCTAGGGACAAACCCCCACTGCATGTGCAGTAGCTCTGCAAGGTGCTCTGGCCAGTGAGTGCAGAGCTGTCAGCGTGATTCAAGCCAGTCCTCCAGCCCTGTCAAACAGCTGTTTTCCAGACATCATGGAAGGGAAGGTAAAGAGGGCAAAGTCACAGAGAACCTCCACCATGTTAATGCCAGTATTCTGATAAGAAAATACTAATTCCAGGACTCAATATGAGCTGAAAGGAGAAACTGGGGCAGGGAAAGGGGAGCAGGAGCCCTAAGAAAGCTGTGGCCATGTCAGCTTCTGGCTCTGCTGCAGATTTCTTTGCCATCTTTAACAAGTGATGGAGGGGAAGGAGGGAAGAGGGAGGAAGGGACAGCCTTTGGAGGGCTGGGGACTTTAAGAGAGGATTTGGGGAGCGCAGTGCCAATGCGTGACCATTTGGAGCATACCTGCACTCACTGACTTGTGTACATGCTGTCTTAGTGACAGCTCTCTTTCTGCATAAAATATTTAAATACAATTTTATCAGCCATTCAAATCATTAGCAACAGAGATCCAGGCTTAATGTACAGCGAGGACACCGCACATGAATATTTATTAAGCTTGATTTGTTTAAGGAAATACATGGAGCCTTTTGGCGTAGGCAATTGCTGTGGAATCAAACTGTGAAAGACATTAATCACTGTCAATGAAGTGTGTAGGGTACACACTGCCTATGGAAATGAAAGGATAAATAAATACACGTTGCATGATGCTTTGAAGACTGGAGAAAGCTGTTGCTTCAGAATTGGCCAGTGTCAGGTGGTTGTGTTTGGAAAACTGCTCCACTGGACAACACTGCAGGCAAGGCCTGCTGGATTCATCCATCAGTGCTGTTGATGGATGTGGGCAGCCAAGGCTGCCTCTCACCTCAGACAAACAGCATTCCTTAGTGACACCGAGATGGATGTGGTTGTCACCCACCACCAGCAGATTCCAGTGGAGCTCAGGCTGTGCCCAGCAAAAGGGGGTGAATCCAGGTGGACAGCCCAGTGCCACTGGAAGAACAGCTGGATTTTCCCCACAGGGTGCATGCATGGAGGAGGAGAAACAAACTTATAATGTCCACTTACAAACAGAGATGAATTGTACATCACACGATGAGGTTCGCTTCCGCTTGGGTACCCAGAGTAGAGGGTGATTGGAAGGGCTCTGTGCTGTGATAACCACCATCTGCTCAGGTGTCTGCCCTGCCTGCAAAGCCAGTCCAAAACAACCCATCAGCACCATGTAAATACCTGAATGTATTTAGTGCCAGTGATTAGCCAGGATGAAAAGAAGGGGGAGCTCATTTGCACCGGTTAAAGGCTTGGGACATACCTGGGTCCAAAGGCAATTAGCTCCTCTGTACCTGTGAATGCCTTTGTGTTCAATGTTGTTCTTTCACAGGATGTTACCAGAGGCTGCAAGGACAGCCTGGCACACCCATGACAGTCACTACTAATGGGGGCCTGCCAAGCAGACAGTTTCACTGCGCTCAGCATCATGCTCCCCATGCTGGTGTCTTTACAAAGAAGTTTCCCCTCAGTGTGTGCAGCGCAGTGATTTTAGTGCACGGGCAGCTGCAAATGAAGCTCTGTCCATGAGGATGCAAAACGACCACTGAAATCCTGTGTTTGTTGTTTCCATAGCAACTGTGTAAGGGGTTAAGTGGGAATTAGAGACACTTTCATTCCTCCCTCAACATTTCTCTTTTTACTGTGGTTTAAATGAGAGAGTGCTATTAAGGAAGAGGAAGGTTTCAAGATGTGGATGTTCATGGGGGAACTAAGGTTTAAAGAGAAAAAAGTGTTAATAAAGCGATTTTAAAATTTAATCTGAGAGTTTATTTTCTCCTTTGCTGCCTTCTCCCCAGGGGACAGATTTCTTTCTTGCCCTGCAAAGGATTTAGTACAAAACCTTCCTATTTTTAATGCAGCCAGCAAGAGAGCAGCAGAAGTGAGAAGAGTTTAGCAAATCTGAGGTCAAAGAAATGATGGCTGCTGACCTCTTTTGTTCTGAGCCAGTGGCTTAGGAGAGCACATAAACAGAGGAGGGACCTCCATGCTCTGAACCCAGTGCTGCTGCAAGGCTCAGCTTAATTTGGGTAAAAATAATTCTCACCCTCTGTTCAGCTTCTAACACTTCCCAAGCTCATGGAAGGAAATGGAAATGAAAACCCCAAGTAAGGTGTGAAAGGCTCTTTCTGCACGTGTAGGGGCTGACCCCAGGAGGAAGTTCTGGAAATCTTATCAAACCCCTGGTGAAGGTGAGATTTCTAGCTTGATGGTCAGGCTCAGATGGGATCCTGATGAACAACTGAGTGCCTGTTGCAGTATTTGAGCCTTTTGAGACCCATCCTGCAAACCCCGAGTCCACTGCAACCTCCCCATCACTAAACACTGAAAAGCTTCTCCTGTTGTTGAGATTTAAAATGCTGATTTTCCCTCAACACTTGCCCAGCTGAGGTCAGACATGCAAGTCACAATAATAAACACACAGAGACATAATTCCACTGTCTAAGCTAACACAACGTGTCAGTGGAGGGGACAGAAAACTCTCCCATCAGAGTGATCACTTCGTATCGCTCCTTCAACACGTGCCCTCGAGACAGCCTCTGCCCCTCTGCACTGCAGGGATGCTCTGGCAGCCCTGGACCAGCTTTTTGGTGGCTGCAGCTCCCCATGACACTGATTTCTGTGTGCTAAAGAAAATGTGAACTGCTGTCAGAGCGAAGCATGGTCCTGCCAGTGAGCAACCTTATTTTATGGCTTTAGGGCTCCTGCTTCTGCTACCCCACACTCTGTCTGCAAATCATATTCAGAGAAGAACTGCTGCTGGTTTTATGCCGTAACTCATAAATTATTAGTTTC
Organism: Forpus xanthops; assembly: GCA_032466535.1. Lineage (NCBI taxonomy): Eukaryota > Metazoa > Chordata > Aves > Psittaciformes > Psittacidae > Forpus > Forpus xanthops. The sequence continues at coordinate 41,876 of JASSUY010014022.1, forward strand.
CATATTTTTTTATATATACCTCCATTTCTCTTCAAACTTTTACAGTGACGGATTAATTAATTCAATTAAATGAAGCTTGCTGTGACTTCTGTGATTGCTGGGAGTACTCTGCAACTCTGGAGGTGAGACTTGGTGTAAAAGCAAATGAAAAACTACTGCAACACTTCAGGGGGGCATTTTTTAACTGACACATTTAACACAGTTTTGGGATAATGTTGACATTAAGGAAGGAACTGGACAACACCATGACAGCAGCAGCTTACCACAGCTGCTCCTCGCCTGCAGCCAAGCACGGAACCGGTGCAACATCTGGAAGGCTGCAGCACAACAGGAGAGTTATGAAATATGGAACAGGCTTAATCTGGCATCAACATTAGTGGTAAAGGGTGAAAGGGCTGTGAAGAAAACAGAACAGACTTGGCCTTTGTAGGAGAAAACACAGAGCGGCAGATAGACACAAGGTTAGACAAAATTAAACTAAATCCTTGTATACTGACCTTGGTTTTAAAGCAGCCAGATAAAGCGAACAACCGCTGATGTGGCCAAAGGCTGGAGTGACCTTCGCAAGGACCACGTGAACTTTGAGATCCACATTTTCACATAGAGGCAAAGCAAAACACAGGATGCTAGAATATGGAGTGCAGTCATTCAGCAAAACAGTGCGCTAAACTGCTGCCTAAAATTGTGTTACAGAGCAAAGCTGTTTGAGAGACCTTGGAAATATGTTTCTGAATAGCAGATATGTTACAAGGATTTAAAATTACTCTCGTTAACTCCTTAAATGGAGAAGAGTGTCTGGAGTTTCAATAACATACCCAGAGGAGCAGTAAGAAGTAGGATTTAAGACAACTTGAATCAAATCTGACTTTCATTTCAACCTGCATATGATCAGGGAGGCAGGAGTGCTTCCTGGTTAAGGTAGGAGAAGGGTGGTAGGGAAAATCTATAGTCCCCAAGAAATTTCATTTAAAAGGTGATGATAGAATCACAGAGTGGTTTGGGTTGGAAGGGACCTCAAAGCTCATCCAGTTCCAAACCCTGCCATGGGCAGGGACACCTTCCGCTAGAGCAGCTTGTTCCAAGCCCCGTCCAACCTACCCTTGAATACTGCCATGGCTTAGGATGATGTTGTCTTAAGGAACATAAAATCCATCTGGCTTTCAGTGAGATGTGGACTTTGTGAGGACCTGATGCTCTTTTGAAATGTGGGATGAAGGAAGAGGCCTGGGTTTGCTGAAGACTCGACCCACAACATTCAGGGCTGGATTAGGCTGGATGCAAAATGATGCCAATGGAAGCTACTGGGAGCTTTGCTGGGGGGCGGCTGCAACATGCCTCACCGTACTTCCCAATGCAGGTCAGTGGATGAGGAGCAGTGCAGAATAGGGATGCCTGAAAGAAATTTACTTCAAGTCTTTAAATCAAGACAGGACAGGATTGCCTCCCCTTACATATCTGCTTTACTTTAAGCAGTGAGATCTAAGCTTGAATCAAAAACAACCAGCTGAAACCCTGTGGCTTGTGCTAGGCAGGGAAGGCTAATTGCTGGTAATGATCCCTTCAGAGGTGGCAATCTGAGAGCAAGTAGCTATCATTCTCTTCCCTAATGGAAAGGTGTGCATGCCATTCAAACCCCCTTTGTCCTTGGCCACTTGCCTCTGTCTGAGCAGTTATGCTATACTAATCACTGCAGTAAATACAAACCCTGGGTGATAATTCCCAGTAACACTTGAAGGTGCTTAGGGAAAATGAGCTCTCTGCCCCTCCATCGCAATCTAGCTTTTGTCCTTTTGAAGACCAGAGGGTTTTGATTCACTTCTGAAACTATAAAGGAAACCCCCATATCCCTCGTGCTGCTGAGTTAAACAGTGTTATCCAAATTGTGCAGGGGAAAAAATGTCATAACCTAATGAGAATCAAATGCTGGCTGCAGGCACCTTCATATCTGAGGACTTTAAAACACAGCAATAACAACATAGCAGTTCAATCTTTTATCTGCCAGGAGAAAATAGTCTTTTAAATAAACATTAACTAAGCTGGGGAGCTCTGATGTCGCATTGGCAATTTGATCCTGACAGACAAGATTCTTAAAGTCTTATTCTGTGTTCCTGCCTGTGGCAAGGGGTTGGAACTGGATGATCTCAAGGTCCTTTCCAATCCAAACCATTCCATAATTTGATGATTAAAGCTGCTGGACACTCAGGCAAATAATTCAACTGTCTCATTTGGCTGATGTTTGTATGTAGGGCATTAACCTGTTTGCATCTGCTTTGGCAAAGTGCAATGCGGAAAAAAGGTGGATTATGTTTCTTGTTACATATTTCCCACAGCCCTCTCCCATCCAGGATCACAGCATGGGAGTCCCTGCACTGCAGAAGTCACCACTGAATCAGCAACAGGAAGTACCACGCTCAGGTTCTTGCCATCAGTGGGAGGGTGCCTGTGCCCCCATGGCAGTGTTCCTGATGGTGTTGGAGCCCCTGAGATGAAGCAGGGCAGCCCCAGAAGACTGAAGCCCAAAACCCAACCACAGCACATCTCACATTCAATGGAGCATCCACACACAGAACTCTTGCTTTCTGTCTGAAATCAAGAATGGAAAGCAAAGGTAGGCACCAAAACCATGGGAAAGACAGCAGGACTGAAAAGGCACTGAATTCTTAGAACCAAAGAACAGATGGGATCTGTAAGCAGCCACACAGGGGAGCAGAGAAATTATTAATACCACTAAGTTGCTTTGCAGCAGCTACTTGAAGTGTAACCACAGGCAGGGAAGCCACTGAGTCAGCTCTGCACAGCACAGAATCCAAAGGGAACCTCCAACATCTTACTCAAATATCACAGAGAAAGGCTTTCCACGGTACTTTGAGTGTTTAAGAGAACTGCTTGGAGGCTGCTAAGGGTTGAGCCTTACTAACAAACCCGAGTACAGAACCTCCAGCCACAACACATGCAGCTATCTCTGAAATCAAGTCCTGAATTTGAGAGAATACAAATAGGGAAAGAACAAAAGGATCCTTTGATGTATTCAACCACATGATGTTTAGCAAAAAATGCAAATGTTCTCTCATGCTAGAGAGCACTTATCAATATTAAGGCATACACAGAGGAGAAGAAAGAGGGAAGAACAAAATACAACACTTAACAAGAGGGTAATTTAGCCTGTTGGCAAGCGCTTTAAGTCTGGTTCATGAAAAATTACTTACACAATTGTTTTGCAGGGTTTCTGGGCTTTTATGCATAAATCATAGTATTGATTCAATGCAAGTATCATACCTACTCAGGTGTACAACTGCGGGTGGGCACAGCTAAAGCAAGGAAGGATTTAAGCGTGGAAATTGGAGAGGGAAAAACCATCCCCCCTGATGCTCCGACAAGCTCAGACAATCGTCAAACACAACTGCAGCCGGCTCAGGACAACATCCACGCAGGAGATAACTGCCAAGCTGCAGTGGGTTTATCCACCCAGTTCCTCTCCCCTTTGAGACTGCACTTTCTTTTTTGATAGAGGAAAGGGAAAACCAGAAGGCATTGAAAGCCCAAGGATGGCCAAGTGAAAGAGAAACAAAATCAATTGAGTAACACAAACTACACTGAATGTTGCAGTCAGGGTGAGGAAAGGGAAGGAAGTGTCAGGAATAACCTGAGAGAGCTCATTTCACGGTATCATATTGGCTAGTCTCATTTCCAGTTCTTAAAATAGAGGCAAAGGCTCCTGTGGCATTACCATCTGCAGGAGAGATAGGCACAGAGGAGGGTTAGCAAGGGTGCTGTGCCAGGCAAAAAGCCCTGGAAATGAAAACGGGCACAAAGAATCCCTCTCACTTGCACAGATATGCAGGAATTTAATCACTTCCTCTCCCAGTTCAGCCCTCAGTGTTTTCTGCATCAGTGTTTTCTGCATTCAAAGACATTAAGATGCCCACAGCCTGGCAAACTCTCCTCCCTTGCCCCTTTCTCCAGTAATCTGGAGATATAAAATGAAGGCTTGAACAAGTTCAAGATAAACAACCTATATGCACTTGAAAGTCAAGAGTTTCACTTTGGTTGTACCATGGGGAAATGCAGATGACACAGCACAAATCGCTCTCTCTAATGAAGACCCAAACCATTCTGTGATTCTAATTTGCATTCCACTCATCTTGCTGTTATTTACTATCATTACTTACTCATGATAACAATAATAATGAAGACAAAATGTGGTCACACCAAGAAGCCACATCTGTGGCTGTCCCCAGCATGGTACCAGGTCCGCAGCCTGTCTGAGCAGCTTCCACACTATCATTTATTAAAAGAAGTTATTAAAAATCTCACACAATTGTCTGACAGACACAGGAAATTATCCCCATGCCTATTTATTCCTATTCCAGCCTACTTTTTCCATTGGCTTCCTCTTGAGCCATAAAACCCAAGGAAACCTCTACAAGTCCTTTTGAAGCTGCAGCAGTGAGTGTGCTCCCATCGGTGTGTTAAGCCCCAGCCTGGATTCCTTCTCTCCAAACCCAACTTCGGCTGTTGCAGCTGCAGATCTCTATCAGGAGCTCAGACGCTACTGGAGAGCAGCCCCATGGGAAAAGGTCAGGTTTTATGCAAGGTTTAAACCCATAATCAAGCTTTTGTTCTAAATGCCTCTTGCCCCAAAATCTTAATAGCTAGTAGTGAAATGGTCAGGCTACCCTAATTTAATTTCACCAATCTGCTTCTTTCCAATCTAAATAAAAGAAGTGGGGTAGAGGCAGGGAATTATTTGTATTATTATTACAATGAAAAATAACCATCTGTGTCAGTGTCTAAAAGCAAATGAATGCCTTTCTTCTGGTTCCAAAGTTACAATGCAATTAAGTTTTATTCCAATATTTAGCCACATTTACTCAACTTCTCCAATGGTTGAGAATTCAAGCCCTAGTAGTGCTGCTAACTGGCCTTGATGAGCCAGGAAGGGACATGAGGTTGAAACAGCCTGTGGTGCAGTGCTAACAACAAACTTCCATCTTACCTTTTATAAAACCATGCATTTATTTAGCACTGCAGATGAAACATTCATTCATTACCACCACCCTTGCTGTAGGTATTACTGTCCTTATCTTACAAGTGTTCAGACCCAGAGCACTTGACCAAGACATTGCACAAAGCCATTAGCGGAACTGGGTGCAGAACATGTGGTGCAGCCCCATCCCTTCCTCTTGGGGAAATACCCACAGGTTCTTTCTTAGCAAACACATTATTGTTCAGCAGTATCTGCTGCTTTGATCAGTTCCATATAAAATTACTCAAGATTGACAGAACTGTCTCTGTTCCCCCTGGGAGGTTCTCTGACAAGCTACTGGGCTTTAGTGCGAGATCTTTTCCCTTTATATTCACCTCTTTTTTCCCCATCTCTATTGTACTACCCAATTACACACAGCTGTATCTTCTGGCAAAGTGCTCCTTCCCTCCTGATCCTCACACTGGTTGGGTGCCTGAAGATGGATGGTGCAGAGCAGGACATCCTCACCTGCTGGCATCACAGGATCAGCCTTAATCTGAGCTAATCAAATGATGACAGCCCCTCTGTAAAGAGAAGTAATTACACAATATAGATTGTATGTATCTCTTAGGAGATGAGGACTTGGATTTGATTACCTAAATTCTCCTTAATGCTTTATGATGAAGTTAAGGATGAATATTGCTTTGAAAGCAATTCAGCCAGAACTTCCCCTTAGAAAGAAAGGCCTGAAACATGATAAAAATGATCAAAGTCAGCAAGAAGAAATAGCCAGCCTAAGGTTTCTGTTCAGTTGTCCGAGATAACAATCAGAGAAACTGATTTAAGGTAGCTGGGAAGTGAAGTAATACCCCACTAAGTTAAAAACAAGCTGAACTGGCCACAATCGGGGCAGAAAAAGAAGTAAATAAAATAAATTCCACATTGTCTGGAAGTATTTTGGACTGTTTTCACGCTTGACCTTAGCCAGCAAAGGGGAGAAATCAAACAGTGGAATAAGTGACATCTCTGGTGACCATCTTGGCTGGTACCCACAGGGAGAACAAAATAACCCACAGCTGGGGCTGATGGCTGTTGTTCCACAGCCCCTGAGCTCCAGTCAAGCACGTGCTCACTCCTAGCATCTTCTGGGGAAAAGGAAGTTTTCCCTCAGTACTTGCTGGCCTCCAGATGGACTGAAGATGTCTCCTGGAGACCCTTTCCATTGGCCTTCACCTTTGAAGCAGATCCCCCCCAGCCGCTGAGCCTGAGACACTCCCCACCACCCTGAGGCGCACTGTGATTCCCATGCTACTGCAACAGAGGGATTTTTCAGGCATTGATTTGATCCCATTTCCAGACTCCAGCAGAACAGGCTCATGGTGCCAAGGTCCTGGCATGGGAAGGCCCATTCAGACTGGAGGTCATCACTAATAGCATTCAGAGGAGAGCTGCCCTCCCCTTCTCCCCATTACATCTTTGGCAAGCAGCTGGAAAAAAAGAGGTATATTTGGATCCTGTTTAAATATTGATCACAGCATATTTTTGCTCAAACCAAAGTCTATCGATTCGCCTGCGAGTCTGCAGCCTCAGAACTTTGCTGGATGTTTTCCTGGAGACAGGAGAAGGCTCCTTGAGTTCTGATGTTAGTAAAAGCAGCACAGGAAGAGTCCCTGATGTTCAAACCACAACTTCAGAGAGAACATTTCTCACTGGCAGCAGCCTCTGGACACTCTGTGCTTCTTAATGTTTCTCTATCAGCTGTGTTGATGAGCCTTTAATAGAAGGGCTTTGGAAAGGAGCTAACTGCAGCTCCCACAGCTTGCTCTGGAGCTTGTTTCTGGTGTGATTTCAGACATTTTAGAGCCGTGCAAGAAAAGCCAGAATTGATGCTGGCATCAGGGGTCTCTAGTCCCTGTGTCCTGCACACAGTCCCTCTCCAGTACTCTACGTAAGCACACCATTAGGTCAGTGTGTGTGAATTCTGTCTTTGGCACATTAGGGAGATATTTGCTGCCCTGAAACTGAGCAAGTACTGAAGGGCTGGGGCTGTGCAAGGGCATGCTGCAGTGGGGATGAGATCCCTAGGCATGAGGAGAGCCTGTTCTACATGCTGTGGAAACCACAAGAGGGAGGGCAGAAGATAAAAACAAACCCCACCAGGTGTATGCACACACATCTACCTAAGCTTTTCCATTCCCAACTGGCAATAAGGAAAGAAAAAAGTCAGGTAGCCTAATCTGAAGACACAACAAGGCTTTGCTGATATCAGGACTGTATCAGGCAGTGGCCTGCTCCCTTTCAGATGGAGTGTGCTACTTTGCTATCGAGAATGTCAAATACAAAAACCAAGCCCCCGCATACATCCCTTTATTGCATGTGACACCTCAGACCACACTCTGCAAAGGGTAGAACAAATCCTCCCTGTCCCACGCAGCGTCTGGGCTACCCTGAAGCATAAGAATTGTTTAATCTGATTATTTAAGGGACAAATCTCTCTCCTGCACATCTGTGGCTGCAGAGGATCTCAAGGGAAAAGCCAAATTCAATTATGTCCTTGACAGTATTATACGTGGGAGTACAACCTGCAGTTACAGCATGAGCGCAGGTCTGAGGCTTCACTCCTATTTGACACTGACTCACTGTTCACAGAGCAAAGCATTTACAGTCTCCATTTCTCATTTGCCAATGGGCAAAAGAGGAATCAAATCACCAGCTTCTCTGGGAAATGCTAGGGATGTGCCTTTGGTGAATGACACTGTTACAGACAAAAGTATTTCTGGGGGTATTTGAAAAGAAATGACAGTGATTTGGGAGTTTTTGTGTTTGTGATGCAGCATTTCCTTCCCCATTTGCAGGAGAAACTAAATTGCAAGGATGACCCCATCCAATCCTGTTACCAATCCTAGGACAGGATATTAAGTTTTGAAGAGTGAAATCGAGCCAAGGCCTCTCCTTTCTCATCAAATCCTATTTCTTTTGGTTTTCCTCCTAAAATAACTATGTAATAGAATTGAAATCTGTGATAATTTGTGAGCAATTGGCGCCAGCCTGCACAAAGTACCTTTTCATGCAGAATTTTACATTTCACCAGATAGTTACTGCTTTCTGAGGACAGGAAAAGTTTTTCTTTTCTTCTCTCTCTAAGAGTTCACTAAAGTTGAAGAATCCAAATCACTGCCAACACACAGCCCTTCTCTTTCATAAAGAAAGACAAGGGTGACTTCTAATTCCATCCGTCTTCCATCCTTTTTTCATTTGTCTCAAATAAGCAAGTTTGCCAGCAGGCACTTCTTTTGGAGACAGGCTGCCTGAAATGGATGTTGAAACCTATTCTCAAAAGCTTGGTTAAAATTAATTGCAACACATCATTTTAAGGCATGTTTTGAGCGAATGGGCTTGCAGAGCATATACCACACAGTCTCTGTGCCCTGTTACAATCCTGTGTACTCTCTATGTCAAGTATGGTCCAGTGCCAGCTCGCAGGTGGGCCATGCGTCACCAGGTAGCCCCAGCCACAGCTCCTCACTGCTTCCTATATTGCACACCTGAAGGAACAGCTCAAAACTCAAATACAGCCTAATTCCTGCTCTGGGGTCTGCACTACAATAACCCGAGCCAGCACAGCAGATCTTTATCATAGAGTCACAGAGTGGTTTGGGTTGGAGGGGACCTTACAGCCCATCCAGTTCTAACCCCTGCCACAGATAGGGACACTTTCTGCTACAGCAGCTTGCTCCAAGCCCCTGTGTCCAACCTGGCCTTGAACAATGCCAGGATGGGGCAGCCACAGCTTCTCTGAACACCCTGTGCCAGTGACAAATGACCTCTTCTTGCTTGTTTTATATCTGCTGTCTGACAATTTCCCTGGATGCTCTCTTGTTCTTGCAATGGAAGAAATACGATGAGTACAGCTCCTGTTGCTTTTCCAGAGACAGGCTGTTGCTATTATAAGGAGTGGCACTGAGGACGTATTTACTGCTCTGTCTTACAAAGTTTGCTAGGTTTCATGCTTTTATGAAATATATTCAGCCACACTTGTGATTATACACCAATATGTTTCTAACATATCGCAGAACTTTTTAGCATATTTCAAACATGCCTTTTCCCCTTTCGTTAAAATAGAATAATTGTCACAGCATAATGTTAATGTCAAAATGTAAGACACAAGCTTGTCTCCCTCATCAAGGTGATTACATTTGAAATCTATGGTCTGTGTTAAACTGGGCTTTTTTCAACATATTCAAGGCAGCTTCTGGAGTTATTTCTAATGTGGGTTTATTCCAGAAGCATGCTGTGGATGCAGCCATTCCCAGCTCACCTCCAGTGGGACACCAGGAGCTGCTGAGCTCCTGGCAGCAGCAGTGCAGATGCCTGGGACTAACCAACACCAGAGGGAGTATCTCTTAAAGGGGGATTTTAGGTTTTTATAAAGCAGGTCCTGCAAGGGGCCTGGTTTGAGAGCTGAGAACAGGGAAGCAGCATAAAAACAGCCCAGGCAGCCCTCTCAGAGATTAATTCTTCCATAATTAGGCCACAAGGTGGAAAGTCCTCTTAACACCACATTACCTGAAAGGAAAGGATAAAACATTTCTTGAGGGTCCACCAAACCTGGAGAAGCAAATCACTGAGGCCAAGGAAAATGAGATTAAGCTGAACTTAAGATGCAGTGTGTCTATTGACCTCCCTCATACCAAGTGCTTTCTTCATCTTCCTGTTCTTAAAAAAGGGGAAAAAAACCTTCCAGGAGGATGCATGCTGTTCAGCAGATAGCTAGAGGCTGACTTGGATTTGAATTTTGATCAAAGTTTTTCTCATTTGACATGCTTTCTGTGCCTGCATTCCCAATCTGCCTTTTTTGCTTAAAATAATGCTTCCCACATAAGAAATCTTAGCCACCATACAGAGTAAGAAACCCTGGGCTCATGAAAGCGTAGTTTCTGATGGCCCATCTCCAGAAGCCAGTCTACTAGAGAAGGAGGATCAAGAGGCCTCCACCTTTTATACCAGCACCTTTTTGAGTGTGCAGCATGGCACAGGCACCCTGCACCACAACGCCTACCTTTCTGCACACCTAACTTCTCCATTAGTAAGAAGAAGGCTATTTACAGCAAACTGCACAACTCCCTCATTCATTACCTTCCCTTGAGTTGAAGTAACATAGGCTCTGGTCCTCCTCTTTCCTCTTGTTTAGCAAAGAGAAAATGTATGAACACCAGCAAACGAGCACAGGGGCAGAGAAGCCACTTGGTAAGAGCCCTCTCCAATTCCCATCTCCAGGGATTAGCCATGCCATGTCCAATCTGCCAATTGTTTGTTCACTTTGAGGAAATGCTCAAAATGGTCCAGACTGTTGATGTAATTGTTTTATAAAGCATCTTCCTTGTGGCCTGCACATCCTCCTCATTACGCTAAAGACAGCAGGACAGGAACGTAAGGGCTGCATTAGCTGAAACCAAGAAAAACATCCCCTGGTCCACAGAATGAGGCGGTGGATGCACCCGGCTGACTTGTATTTTGCTGCTGTTTGTCCTACTGGGGTGTGACATCCATGTGGTAATGGGTGAGAGGTGCTGGAGAGCCTTGCTGCTGACTGAAGAGTGATTCCAGAGAAAGCAGGATTAGTTTGGATTAGCGCATCTACAGCCGCTTGGTTTACTCTGATAGAAGATTATGTCTAGTGCATGGCTCTTCCACTCTGGCTGCTCACGTCTCAGTGCAGAGAAAAGCTGTGAGGCCCAAAGTGTAAAAACACATAATACAGCTCCTCCAAACACCATAAAGCCACTGCAATACTTTAAAACATGGATTATCTCAAGCTTCTGCTCTTCTTGATGGTTCCACCTCATTTATCTTGCTACTCTAATTTCCTTAAATGTGTGTTTTCTTTACAGACTACTAACTACAGAAAACTTGAAGCAATCAAGTGAAGTTTATGCATCGACATAGCACTTTGTTAGCTGCGAATTAATTTCCAAGGGGGTGGTGAACTTTAATGAAATTGGAAATTGAATCATGCCGCTGTGTTTAGGGAGATGTAGGAGTCGAAAAGAGGGCTGCTCACTGGAAAGGCTCCTTGGCCAATTTGAATATGAAGCCACAATTTGTTCTGACTTCTTTATGGTAGCCTTCCTCTTTCTGCTCTCTTTGGATCTAGTCAATAACCAATTTCAGACCATCTCAGTGCCTTGAGAGATACTGGAGACTTGGAGACAGGGAGCAGCCAAAGCAAGGCCTGCAGACATTCCTTGAGTCACAGCTTCTCCTAACCCAACCCATGGCCACATTCTCCTTCTCAAAAGCGGTACCAGACTGACCCTGCTGTGACACCTCATCGGAAACCTCCACAGAGACTCACGCCCAGGCTTGTGTGAATGTGCAATGTGACATTGCAAGTCCAACCTTTCACTTGGAAACTTGAATGTTGCCATAGAAATTGCAGCAGGGGAGTCACCAGGTTGATAGGTCGTGTCCTCCAGGATTGCACAGGCTCAATCACATCCTGCTCACCAGGATGGGCTCCTCCTGCTGAGCTCCTGCACCGACACAAAGAAACCACCTAGGTCCATAGGATTAATCCATGATCAAACATGCATGTGTGCATTCACATTCACTGACAGAAATTACCGTAGCTGTTGGAACAAGACGTGTCTGCTCAGGAAAAGCAACTCTAAAGAACTAAATGAGTAATAATAATAATAGTAATAATAGTAATAAAAATAATAACAATCATTACTGGAGCCTTTCCTTGGGACACCCTGCAGCTGCATGTTGCTTAGTATCAGCCAGCAGGCCATGGAAGCAGAGTTATTCCCATTTCAGTAGTGAAATGTGACAGTAACCAGAAGCAGGCTGGGAAAGCAAGGAATGGAGCCCAGGACCATGACACCCTGTGGCCCTGCTGAGCCCCTTCTCCTGGAGCTCTTCCTCAAAGGAATAGCCGGATCTCAAGAGTCTCACTAGGTTTTCCCACTGAAAATGCTGGAAACCATGTCTTTTCAGAACATGCTGCTAAAAATGCAAAGTGCGTGCCCGAGATCAGTAATCAGTGACGGTGGCCACCCGCAGACCCCTTGGACCAAGAAGCCACTTAAGAGGCACCAAAAAACCTAGTGATGTTGAAGGCATTTGGCTCCCAAGCAGCACCTTCCTCTCCTTTGACTGCTTTGACAGATTTTCCTTTTGAACAACTTTGTTTCTTCATGGATTTGTCTACTCAGAAAGGTCAAGGTACTACATTGTACTCCATGTTATCTCTTCCCCTAGTCCCTGTCCCCACAGCAATCATGCCTTCAGCACCTTTCCTGCAAGGCTTTGACACTCCCAAAGCCAGCTGAGACTTCTCCAGACTTTAATTAATGAGATAACAAAAGGGAAAACACCCCAAGAGTGAACCCCTGAGTTGAAGACTTTATCTGCTCTTTGCAGCTGCATCTTTCTTCTCCCTCTTTTTTTTTTTGGAGCTGCATTCCAAGTCCATCAATACCGTTTCCCATTAAATTAAATAGCTTATTGACTGGTGTGAGCCGTAGCCACGAGGCCGATAGGATCCGAGCGCAGTACTTCCTCAGTGCAAACAATCACAGGTCACTGCACAGTAAATCAGTTGGTAATGGAGTTTGAACTCTGCGAATCAGTTCTGTGTACCCTTTTTATTTGTTTTTAATTTGTACCAATGGTAATTCTGTCCGTTTCAATTTATGTGACGGCCGCAGGTTGTGGAGCAGCGGAAACACTATTTTTCTTCTTGTTAACCATTGAGTTCACGGCGCCGTGGCAGCCAAGCACATTTGAGCTCCCCCATGTTAAGGTTTCTTGGAACCTGCTTTAATCTCTTCTGGCTTTCTTCTCCACCAGTGACAGCATCAGAATGGGTTTACCCCTAGAAATACACACTGGCCTGTGCTGCTCTCCATCAAGATGCCGTATTCTGAGGCAGTCAGAACTACTCTGACTGCAGATGCTCCATCCCTGGCACATTCCCCCAGTTTCCAACTGTTCAAGGACTTCCACCTGGATTTGAGGACTAAGTATTCATTAATGACTCGATGAATTTACCTCATCCCTTTTCGAATCCATTTATCCCATTAGCATCTGTGATACCTGGTGGCACAGAGTGCCACAACTGAATTATGGATACTACTTCCTTCTGCTGAGCTAGGCCTACTGACAGATGATTTTGGCAGGTGTCTCCTAATATTTGCTATGTAAGAACAAATGAATCCTAATTCCTGACACTCTGTTTAAAAATCCTCGTACATCACCTCTGCTCAAGGAAAGGGCTCTGGTCCTGCAGTCTTCTCTGAATGCGGTCCATCAACATCCCTAGCGCTGCCCTTTGTACCTTTACCAGTTCCACAGTGCTATTGTGCAGCAGGAAGACCGCAACAGTGGTAAGTTCTGTTGCTGTGAGCATGCCAAAGATTTATCAAGCTGCATAAGGTTTCTCTGGTTTGTTTCGGTTTCTCCTTCCTTCCCAATAATGAATATAGTTCTACCCACAAACACTTCACAGGTAACTTTTTGAGCAGCAATTCTCAATTGTAGACTCACAGAATGGTTTGGGTTGGAAAGGATCTTGAAGCTCATCCAGTTCCAACCCCTGCCACGAGCAGGGACACCTTCCATAGAGCAGCTTGATCCAAGCCCCTGTGTTCAACCTGGCCTTGAACACTGCAGGGATGGGGCAGCCACAGCTTCTCTGGACACCCTGTGCCAGCGCCTCAGCACCCTCCCAGGGAAGGATTTTTTCAGTGTCCATGATGCCATTTGCTTGCACACAATTAGGTTTCTACTTCCTATGCACCTTCCTTTACACTTAGAATCACTGCATTTGACTTGCTGTTTCTGTCTCACACACTCAACATGCCAAGTGCTCCGGGAACCACGCCGGTTGTGCCCCTTACATTAAATGGTGCTGTTCTGCTTCACCTGCACAAGCACCATGACTCTGCCTGCCTCCAATTTCACCAGCCCCAATGCCTGGGTTTTTCTTGCTTGGTTTCTAAACAAAACAAGACAAAATCCCTCTTCAGTCTGCAGCAGTGTAAGTTTGCTCCCTCATTGCTGATGCATCCAGCTCTCAAAAGCCTTTAGTGCTTAATGTATTCATTGAAGTGATAATATGAGGTGACTGGCATGTCAGGTTGTTAAAACAGTGATAAGACATTGCACTAAGACAACACTATCACTACTAACTGCATTATAATGGTCAGGGAACGTCTTGTGATATTCCCATATAAACCAAGTGAGTTCATAGTGTCTGGGCTCTTCCTTCAAGATGCTGCCAGGACAAGAGGCTGTGTTGTGCCTGGGTGGGTGCCTGCCTGGCCTCACAAAGGAACATGCACACCATGTCTGCTTGCAAAGTCACACACACACGTTTCTCCTCTACAATGTTTAGAGAATCTCCCCAGACGTGTTGGGAAAACTGTCACTTGCACAAACTTCCCTGCAACCACAGTGTGATTTTTTTTTTTCAGCACTATTAATCAAGGGCTAAAGTGGAACCAGCTAGACAAAAAGAGAACTTCTAAAGCACACCAAGGAAGTACATGCATGAGGCAGAGGTGCACTGAGGAGTTTTTAGCTGTACACAGGTGTTCATATTCCCCTCATCACAGAATCCTTTAGGTTGGAAAAGACCTTTAAAATCATCCAGTCCAACCATTAGCTCAGCACTGCCAAGTCAGCTGCAGGCTGCAGAAGCTGTCCCAGAGGTCTGAGTGCCTCCCGAGCAGCTACGATGCTCCCAGCTCATCCCAGGCCCCAAATCCTGCTCAGCTGCTGCAGATTTCTCCAGTATTGGGTTTTCTTTTAGCCTCTTTTTTCCTCCCTGCCACTCTTTGAGTGATTCTGGGTGATGCCTCCACCTTATATGGAGTCTCATCATGTAGAAGTGTCCTCAGGAGCTGGCACCTCAGAACTCCCCTGGCTCTTTGCTCCCAGTGCTGGAGCCCTTGCAGTCAACATGCCTTTTGCATTTGTGCCTCGTCCACAAAGAGCATCACTGCATTTTGGACAGGAGTGATGACATGCCCTCACCAGAAAAAGGAGGTATCCGTAGCACATTAGTCAAACAGAACTAAACCCCAATACAAGAAGCAGCTTTGCAGGCCAGCGGCTACCATAAACCAGAATAAATCATTCTTGTTACTAAATCCCATCTTCCCTTCCCCACTCCTACGCAGCAAATCAATCACAGAGAGAATAACTTCACCACCACGGCAATGGGCTTTTCGGGTTCAGGCAGGTGGTGCTGATGGGCAGGAGGTGCGGGGATGGTGCTGGCATTCCTCTTGGGTTTGCCTTTATCCATATTGTCCTTGGACAGAATGCAACAGGAGGAGGGTTAAGCAGCTAAAGAGTGTCTGGAGTTTTGCCAGGAATACTGCTGTTAGCACCACTGCCTAAAACTTGGTGTCTACAAAGGACAGGCTCAAAGCTTTTCTTTTGTCCATCTTTGCCACCCATCATGGGCTCAAGGAGCTAAGAGACACTCCCCTGTGACAGCCTTCCCTCCACTGCTGGACAACAGTAAGAACCTCCCTGGGATTAGGCCATGTGGGATTCATTCAACTTTGAGATTTTCTGTGGTTGTCTGAGTCTCTCCAAGCTGACCAAAGAAGTTAACAGACTTTGTGATCACTTCTATCATACAGCAAACAACAACGGGTCAAAAAACTGTAAATCAGATAACGGATTTTCAATGATGTGCTTTGGCCCTTTGTGCATTTTTAATTTGCTTTTAATTTGTATTGATCTTCCCCCCATTTTTTCTCCAATCCCTCCCATGTCAGCAGGTCTGAAAGCATGCCAAGAGAAGCATAATCTCATGGAAAGGCAGAGAAAGGTACAAGAGGAGTGCAAATGCATATGCATGTGCTTCTGAAACCTGGCAGCACCCGGTGCTGGGGGCTCCGAAAGCTGCAGCTTTGGAG
This sequence comes from Forpus xanthops, assembly GCA_032466535.1. NCBI lineage: Eukaryota > Metazoa > Chordata > Aves > Psittaciformes > Psittacidae > Forpus > Forpus xanthops. Next base: position 57,779 of record JASSUY010014022.1, read on the forward strand.
CAGCTCCAGCACCGAGTGGCACCATCTGGGGACCTGTCACTCAAGAGGGTGATTTCCATAGGCCGGGAGCCATGTAGCTCCCAGCAGGTTGAGGATTCACCTACCAGAGAAGGTCCTTCAAGAAGAAGGAGAAGAAAATGCTGCTATTTAAATGTTCCAACCACTCTCAAACTGGAACTTCCCCAGAAGTGATAAACATTTACTTATTTACTAGCTTCACTCTGGCTTGGCTGCACCAATTTATTGAGGTCACATCAGTATTTCTAATTTCTTAATGCTAATCTGCAGCAGGTTTCCAGCTTTCTATTAATTGCAAGAAGATGCTTGATGCATCGAAACAGGTTGCTGCCTTGTGCAGCAGTAAGACAGCAGGGAGAAGACTCGGCTCTATCTCTCAACTCAGCTCTACCCACAGGATGGTCTTGATTCTCTTCTCACCTTCACTCCCAGAGAATAAATCCTAGATAGGAAATGACTGATTGAATATCCGTGATAAACCATTTACAGCTCAGTCCTAGCCATGCAAAGTGCTGTCAAGCACTCCTGAAAAAGAAGTGTATTAATAAAAATCATGATCCTCACCCAAACAGAAAAGGACTGAATTCTTCAAATAAATGACTCACAACAAATAATGTGACCAGCTCTCATGATCAGCTTACGCCCTGAAGCATGAAAATTATCACCTCCATGCAATTTTCTCCTAGCTGATGTAGCTGCAAAGACTATTCATATTCATATAAACGTCGAATGTCTAATCCTCTAATCTAATCCTTTTTTTTCCTGCTCGTGCTAAAGCTCCACATCCAATACTCAAAAGCCCTCTGAGCAATGGAATTATTGATAAATTACTGCAGAGAGGAGGAGCAGGGCACAGACACCAAACCCACCAAGCTCTGCCTCTTCTTGAGGAGTTTCTAGTTTCCTCTTTAGAAGTAGGGGGTGTATTTGAGGATGACTGCAGGTATTTTTGCCCCTTGCCATTTCTTACACCCTTGCCTCGTGCTGCAGCAAGGTGATTAGCTTCCACTCCAGCTTTCAGAGAGCTTCAGGAGTAGTGGCATTTCAACACTACCTCAATTAAGCTTCATCACTGTAAATAATAGAGGAATTTGCTGCCATATCATTTACTGGTCCTGAGAGAGTGAACCCAGCACAAGCATGATGTTATGGGTATCAGAAATGAAGTTTGTCTTTTGTCGCTGTGCTTTGGCCAGCCATGGTGACATCCTTTGGAGCTAACCACAGCCTGAGCACATAGTAAGGCACTTTGTGTCTTGCATATGTCACAAGCTAAAAGGAGAAGAAAGCTGTTCAGCATTTAGAGCATATGGATTTGCCAAGCAACGATGTAGCAGGAACGTGGCTGAGCATCCCAGAGCAATGCCTGCTGCTGCCTGCAGGCTGAGGCTTCAGGAGAAAAAGGCCTAGGTAAGAAACAACAACACATGTCCTTTAACTGCCCACTTCATACAGCAACTGGAAGGATGTTTAGATGGGGCTTAGGGCAACCTGCTCTAGTGGAAAGTGGCCCTGCCTGCGGCAGGGGGCTGGAACTGCAGAGCTTTAAAGTCCCTTCTAACTCAAACCATTCTAGGATTCTATGTCTACCTATTTCATACCAGCATAGAGCAGAGGGTGGCTTTTAAGAACTCTTCTTCTCTTTCTGAAATAGTTTATAAGTGGCAATTTATACTTGTTATTTGCAACGTGATCAGATTACTGGGATGACAAGTGCCTGCTTCATTGCTATTGTTTTGCTATATCCATGACAATCTAAAAATAATGCTCTTACACTGCCTGAACACTCTCCTCCTCACAGCTCAATCTGCCTTTTGGAGATGCAGAACGAACAATTCATGCAGGAACCACTGGGGATGTGGGGACTGTGCCTTTGGTCCAGGTAGGGTTTGAAAACAAGCCACTGACATGGCAAAGCTTCAGCCAAAAGGGATGAAGACGGGATGAAGATGGAACAGCTCTTCCAGTAAGCAGGAGAAGCACAGCCTGGGCCTCTCCACTGCTTGCTGTGCAGCACCGTGTTTAGGGGTGTTTAGCTTGTGCACGCTCTGGTGTGAAGATCTGAACCATGTACAGGCATTATAAATCCAGGCAGAGTTTGTGATCTCTGAGCATTTCTATAACAAGTCAGACTCCTGGATCTGGTCTTCAGCAGGAAGCAGGCTGAAACTCAGCAATCTGTTGTCTCACCTAGACCAACAAATAAGCATCAAATGGGAATCTTTCAAATCACTGTGGACTTGGACCAATTCTGAAACACTGCTCTAGAGCAGGAAGACTTAGTATGCTATTTATTAATCCCCTGGGGCCAGCCAGCTTCTCCATTAACTTTCAGCTCAAACTAATCGCACATTCATAAGCAATTTTGTGGGAGACTGTAGCTGAGACTTTAAGCCGCTCTATTTTTTTCCCCCTCAGAAATTATCTTTTTTGCTTGATGATACAGAATTACTTAGATGACAACCCACATTAAAAGAACCTGTGCTCTTATAGGCAAAGACATTTTTTCCCAGACAACAGCGCTATAAAACTGTTCTAAATCTACTGACTTCAAGGGACGGTGTTTGCCATGATTAAAAAGGAAGGTTTTTCATTTGAACGCTGCCCTTTTTAATAGCTTAAACAGGCATTTGCACGTCAGTAGAAGAGCCCTTTTTCCTCAGTTACATCTGTTGCACTCAGTAATGCGCAAGAGTTTTTGTGTGTATTTGTTTGAGAGTGTTAACATATGCATGTGTCCTTCAAACACACACAATGCTTGAGTCAGCAGCGCCAACTCAAGATGATGCTTTGGGAAATGCACTGGGAGAAATTTCCTCATTAATCCAGAGCAGGAATAGAGACAAACAAATCTGCAGTATTCTTGTAACTTCAGATAACTCATTCAGGACAGGCTGGACGGGGCTTGGAGCAACCTGCTCTAGTGAAAGGTGTCCCTGACCACGGCAGGGGGATTGGAACTGGATGAGTTATAATGTCCCTTCCAACCCAAACCAGTCTGGGATTCCATGCTCTCTTTTCCTGTCTGTTGTTTCTGCTCCATAGATAACATTGTCAGTTACATCCCACTCGCTCATTTTTGGGGAAGTTTTGATTGAGCAACTGCACAGTTCAGAGACAGCAGAGAGCCCTGGGCTCACCACCTCCCAGCCTAGCACCTCTGCAGGGCAAGGGACGGTTTTTACAGCAGTGACTGCTGATTTCCTTGCAGGAAATCATCTGGCATCTCTGATTTCAGGTCCAGGTGAATACCCCTGTGATTGCCTTTTAGTGGACCCACATTATCACGTGTAGCAACAAGTCGAAAGGTTAAGTCCCAGCCCAGGCACGCAGTCAGCCACAAGCTCCAGTTTTACACGTGCTTATATGCAAAGCCTACTGTAAGGTAATCGGATTTTCAGCTGATCTCCTGACCCAAAATACTTTTAGTGAATTACATCTGGATAAAGTAATGATGCTGAATCCTCACCCTCTCATAGCCATGTGCATCTTGCTCAGAACAACATGGGTTGGTAACATACTATGGAGGAGAAATGCTGGTAACACATCACTGACACTGCCATGGGGCTTGGTAGCTGCAAGGAGACAAGGCCATCACCCTCAGAAATAGGAGTGTTTCACCATTCCCCAGTACCAAGGGCTATAAATCCGTGACTAGGAGCAAAGAAGCTTTTCCTAGCTGAACTAAGACCCCAGTGGTGTCTTAGCTATAGATTAATACGGCTTCAAGGGCTTAGTAGAAGAGGACAAGGGAGATTGGGTTATAATGTTGTTTCCATTTTGAGTGAAGCTTTCACTCCACAGAGGTCTCATAGACAATGAAGTTCAGATCTGCAAGGGCTCTTTCTGGGCACATACACCCAGACCATGCAGCTCGAAAGTATACGCCTGGCCGCAGGCTCATGGTGCTGGGACTGCTGCAGGGGAGCTCCCTCTCCTGCCTCTCACCTCAGCCCCAAAGCACTTGCATATATAAAAGGTTACAGACCTGCTAGATGTACTCTGTCTAGTTAAGGTAAAAATGTGTGCTGTCCTGATAACCTCTCCAGGATGGCTTTATTGGCCACTCTGTCCCCTGCTGACAGGCTTATTACCCATACCTACAAGGGGGAGCCTCCCTCTCAGCACCTTATTAAACTTGAGCCAAGACGAGGATAACAATCTGAGACCCGAGTAATTACTTACTCTAAAGCTGTAATAACACAGAAGCATGGAAACACTGAAGCAGTTTCAGTGGTGCTAAAGCTGAGGACTCAATACAAACACAGCCTGCGAAGAGCAGCTCGGAAAAGAAGCTTGTTTCAAGCTGCTCTCCTTCCCTATCTGAGGGTATCGCAGGCTGGGCAAGTCCTGGCATTTACCTGCTGCACCCCAAGTACCCCAGACTATGGCACAGCCTCATCCCTGCAGTGGCAAGTGATGGGGAGCACTTGTCATTATGGAGGTGATGGAGCTATGACAGACAGAAACCCAATGCAATGCATCCAAGGAGGAACAGCAAATTCAAGCAGTGGAGAGGAAACAGCCAAGAATAATGGCTGGAAAAAGAGTCAGGCTGGGCAATGACAGTAAGATGAGTTAGAAGGAAAAGCTGCTCATGCTGCAGCCTGCTCTACTGGGAGAAAAGCCTGGTGAACAGTCTAGCACGAATGGATGGATGGAGGGAAATTGTTCTTCATTCAGAGCAACCCCTTACAAGGAGGGACAAAAAGGCCGTGAGATAGGCAGAACCAATAAAGAACTCCTGAAGAGTCCTAGGTGGAGACTAGAGCTCCTGCCTGAGTTCAAAGGAAGTAAGTATCAGGGAAGATAAAGCCGGTGGTGCCTTCAAACCATGTTCTTTTTGCACAGACACGGAGGGTTCATTGTCCTGCAAGGCCAACACAGTCTGTAGGAACTTGGAACTTCTCAAGTCACCTCCTTAACCTTGCCGCAGGTACAAGCAGCAGAAGAGCTTATTTATAGGCTGGAGATCTCACAAATGCTTCCAACAGCTTACAAGACCAAAGCTCACTGATGGTTTCTTGGGCCCTTTTAAACATCCTTCTCACTGTTTTTCAAACACTGACCTTTGACTGCATAAGGAAATAAAGACACATAGAACAACAGCCTGTATGAGGAATAAAAATGTTGAAATTAATAAATCATTAAAGGATGCTGATGCCCAACAGCAAGCACAGACCTTTTATCCTTTATTTCTGCTTTGCAACTGGCAACTAACCCTGTGAAAACAAGAACAAATTATTTATATTCTCTTAGTATCCCATAAATCAAATATTGCTTAAGGACTGAACTAATATTTTGAGAACTGAATATGGGATTTGCTCTGAGTCATTACATGCACAGAATCTCAGTCGGCTGTGATATGAAAAGGCTGAGATATGAAATCCAGAAAAATAAGGAGTCAGAAATGCAGGCAGCAGGAGGAAATCATTTATCACAGCATTGCCCAGTTCGGCTTTGTATAGCGAGAGAGTTCTGAAATGAAGTTATTGTGCTTTCTGTGTGGTGCTTCGCTTTTGAATGCAGATAGCAGGAATCTATCAACACATTATTTGTTTCCTTGTTTTATTTTCCCACATTGAGGACACTGATATAGATGAACTGCAAAAATGTATCCATTGACCCTCTGCACCTCCTTTCTTAAGCTACAGAGGAGCAAGAAAAAACAAAAAGCCATATACAGCCACTTGGGTTTTAAAGAAACAGCAAAACCAGAACTACAAAACTGAAACACTCCAACCTGATTTCCATCCCAACTGTCTGTAACCCATGCTACAGCAGATGGGTGCCCTGAACAGCCAAGCTACAGCCACCTGAAAAGCAGGGTTTATACAAACACTAAACCCCTTTCACTGGAGCTTTGTGAGCTCTCAGTGCTTTTAGAAACAGTATTGTAGTGATTAGAATAGGCAGAAATTCCCATTATTTACAACAGGCTCTTTCAAAGCATTTCTCTATGTTCCTAAGAATCAAAGGGGATGGAGACAGACCTGGCAAATAACACAAGTGGAACTGATATAATACTGGACACTACTCTGGAGCCTCAACTCTGAATGTAGCTGGTACCAGCAGATGAGATGAGACGTCCCATGCATGGATTTCCTGCTCTCCTTGTGCAGCCCACCTTGTGCTCACATAGACAGTGGATGGGGGAAGGCCTGTATTGCTACACCCCTCACCAAGGGTCTGAGCAGTTCCTACACATAGCTCTGGGAGGATGACGCTGGTCTCTGCACCCATTTAGCTTTGCTATGAACAGCTCTCCCAGCTACCTCAATTACAGTCCTCCTGCTGGGAGCAGGCAATGCCATGCAATGCAATGCAAACCACTGCTTGGAGAGGCATCATCAATGATTTTAACCTCCTGACCTGGAATGAAAGAGGTAATTTGATCACCATGGAAACGAGGAAAGGCCTCTCCCCTGCCAAAAGTGGGCTGAACCATCTCCTTGGCTCTGTGAGATGGGCAGGACAGGGATAACAGGGATAACGCAGCCTGTGAGGGAACAAGCTTGAAATGCGATAATGATGCGTGACAGCTTCAACTTTGGGTCACTCCTGGTGCACGAACTGTCAAACACTGTGACAGCAGCAGCAGCTTTGCACACCCCCACGCACCAGCAGAGAAGTGACAATGTTTCTGGGGATTGCATTAGTTATTCTCAGCAAGGACCTCCGAAATGCAAATGGTTTTGCAGCTTCTGCGGGGCTCCAGAGGAGGTAATCTGCTGGAGGTTCTTGCAAGAAACACCTTCTGGTCATTCACAGTGTTGCTGTGAAGCTCTGTTCACAGTGAATCTGGAATTATAGATTCCTGGAATGGTTTGTGTTGGAAGGGACCTTAAAGGGAATTTACCCATTCTTTCTGTAAAATGGGATGAGAGAATTTTTCAGGCAGTTACAATATCCCACCTCTAAGTGAACAATCCCATAGGTTAGCATTAGCCTCAGTGATACAAGCAGCAGCATGAGCAACATCAGTTACTGGTGAGAGCAAATGTTCTGCACTTTAGGGACTGTATTTGCACATAAAGGCGAGAGAAAATGACAAACTGCCTTTTACAGCTACAAATTCAAGTTCACAAAGCCTAAACCACTGTCCTTGGTCAGCATCAGGCATAAAAGCTTCATCCCATGTAAGAGAACCACCTAAACAGAACCAAAGCTCCACCATCACATCAATCTACTGCTTGGCCAAACCACCCCTGCACAGCAGTGTCAGCTCCCCGGATAAAGCCACCTTCACTCAGCAAAGCCAGGAGCTGTCCATCCCAGGCTGCAGGCAAGGCAGCAGCACGTGAAGCAGCACACATGAAGGTTTGTTTAATGATTTTTAATTAATTTTAATTACTTACATTTTTTTTTTAAGCAGTAGCTTAACCTCAGTGAGTCTCAGCCCCTCTGATCGCTCTGGGACTTGTGCCAGCTTCCTCATTACACATCAGTTCCCCTAACACCATCTGATAATGAAATGGGTTTTCAAAGAAAGGGACAGAGGAAAAATCAAATACCTTCAGCAGAACCCCAGGGAGCTGCAAGAGGATTATGATTTGGCTTGGAGATAAAATGATAGTTTGGGGGGTTGCTTTCTGAGTAACACAGACCTGTGTTGAAAGTGTCCTACTTTTACAAGACAAAAGTTATGGGCCTTTAAAGACTTTCTAACTTCAGGGCTTCTTGCAGGATCCCTTCCATAGAGCAAGCAATAGTAACCTCCTCCTTCCTGGCTGTCTCACCTTACACAGCCAAGGAGGAGATGGCACATAACCCTGCCATGGGGATGTGCACCCAGCCAGAGCAGCACAGATGGGAGACAGGGACCATGAGTGGAGGTGAATGGGACAGCAGGACCAGGACCATTTCCCACCTCCCAGCCATTGGAAGGATGTGCATAATTCATAGGCTATAAATTGTATGTATCAGATTCATGAAAGTTTAAAGATTGGTTATTCCTGTTGACCGTTAAAAAAGACAATTTTCCCTGCATGTGTGACAAGGACTGCTGACATTTCCTTATCCTTGGAAAAAAACAGTAGCTGATGTCCTAACATCACTCATACACGTGTTGAGACTTGCAGGACTCTGAGCCACCTGTGAGCTACCAAACAAGCAACATTAAAATAATTTCTTGTTATATTACAGCTATCATCAAAATGTGTCATTAAAGCACTATTAAAAACTGACAGTCTGATTTTACGCACATAGACCTAATGTATTAGTATTCAAGAAGTGAGGTGAGATTTTCCCTCTGCCATAGGCAGTGTGGTGATATTTAGCATGGGCTACATTTCTTTGCTCTTGTAACCCCACTGAATCACTGCTGCAGCACCCACCCCAACCTGCTGCCCACATGCACATGTTACTCTTACTGAAGGTCTTCCTGGGGCTCCTGCTGCAGGCAGGACCAGAGGGCTGATGTCCAGCAGGGTGAACAAGGGTGAGAGACAGTCCTGGGCAGAGACTTCAGGGCATCCACATGCTCAGGACCTTAAATCTTGGTGCTATTTGAAGCCTGGAGCCCTGGAAGGTGATGCTTTGGCTCATCACAGGGAGAGGCAGCTAATGCTAAGATAAAGAAGCTGATTTTTTTTCCTCTGCAGCCTGTAAGAAAATTAAATTCATGCCCAATGGGCCTAGACACTCTTGGTAGCATTGAAGTGCAAAATTGGGCTAATACCTTTCTGATGTTTAAACAATTATTCATGATATTTTTATGCCAATCTAGAAGCGGCTCTAAAGCTTTTAGAGCTGCCATCAGAGACTGAAAGAGATACAAGAAATAAAAGGAAGGGAAAACATATTAAATCAGTCATAGGGAGTTCTCTATGACCCAATGTTGTGCCAGTATGATTCCTGAAGCTTCTACCTCAGCTGACGAGTTCATCTTTGGGACGTATACAGGTAGGACAGAATCAGAAGGTGCTGACTGTTGAGAGATCTTTTCCCTACTGAAGCAAAGAAACCATCTCTGTTTGCAAGTCTGCTGCAGTTCAGACCTGAACACAGAATCCCAGCCTGGTTTGCATTGGAAAGGACCTTAAAGCTCCCCCAATTCCAGCCCCTGCCACAGGCAGGGACACCTTCCATAGAGCAGCTTGCTCCAAACCCCTGTGTCCAACCTGGCCTTGAACACTGCAGGGATGGGGCAGCCACAGCTTCTCTGGGCACCCTGTGCCAGCGCTCAGCACCCTCACAGGGAAGAGTTTCTGCCTAAGAACTTGCCTCAGTCTCCCCCCTGGGAGGTTAAAGCCATTCCCCTTGGCCTGTCCCTACAGGCCCTTTTCCAAAGCCCCTCTCCAGGTTTCCTGCAGCCCCTTTAGGAACTGAAAGCTGCTCTAAGTTCTCCTTGGAGTCTTCTCCAGGCTGAAAAAGCCCAAGTCTCTCAGCATGCTAAATATTCATCTAGATTAGAGTAACTGAACATGTACTTTATATTTACTTCATAGAGAGAAAACCCATCAAAACTAATTAATAAGCAAAGAGTGGCCATCAAAAAGGTGGACATAATCTAGAGAGAAAGGAAAGAGCTGTGAAAGGTCATTAGCTTCATCCCACCTACTGCCTGTTCAGGCACATATGGGAAAACTGATTGTTTCCTTCTCTGACGCTTACACTGAGTGAATCAGGAACAGATGTAGGCTGGGCACTGCCGACTCCAGCAGATAAAAGACAATTACAAGCAGCAAATGGAGCTGCTGATAGCATGCAGCTTCCACTTGGGATGTTCAGTTTAGCTACTGGGAAACAAAATAGAGGGTTGAAACCTAAACTCCCGACAGGAGCCGTCTCTTGCTGCAGACCTGCTGATTCAAGCATCACACAGCTCTTTACAGACACATGTAGAAACGTTTAAAGGCTCAATTTGAGCCATTTGTTTCTCATTTTTGAGCTCTCATTAAAATAATCTGTTCTGATTGTCTGTGGGAGTTATTTTTGCTGCTCTGAACGGCTGCAAAAGACAGCACAGATTAGAAAGGCAGAATCAACCCCGTTAAGCCTGTGACTCATCAAATCCAGGCTCCTGCTCCATACTATCTTCCAAAGCCAGGTGAAGCCTCCATAACATGGCATAGTGGAGGAAAAAGCCCTGTCTGGTCCCCTGTGAGCAAGAGGTTTGACAAATTTTACCTTCATCAATTCATTCACAGGGACTATGGACAACTGTGTGATACCTGCTTGCAAGGTAGAGGCAGAAGGTGCCTTTGGGAAAGGAATGCTTTCTCCCCCTCCCAACTCCAGGTTGTATCCTGCTATAAACACTAACTTGGGAGGAAAAGGTCTTGCCTTCCCATGGAATCACCTCATTCTTGCAGAGGCCCAAGCTGGAGAGGCAGAGCACTGACAGCACATGGATGTGCAATCATAGAATCATAGAACAGTTTGGGTTGGAAAGGACCTTAAGCTCATCCAGTTCCAGCCCCCCTGCCATGGGCAGGGACACCTCCCACTAAACCATGCCACCCAAGGCTATGTCCAACCTGGCCTTGAACACCGCCAGCGATGGAGCATTCACAGCTTCCCTGGGCAACACATTGCAGTGCCTCACCACCCTCACAGTAAAGAGTTTCTCCCTCAGATCCAATCTAAACTTCCCATTTCAGTTTGAACCCGTTACCCCTTGTCCTCTCACCACAGTCCCTCATGAAGAGTCCCCCCCCAGCATCCCTATAGGCCCCCTTCAGACATTGGAAGGCTGCTATGAGGTCTCCATGCAGCCTCCTCTTCTCCAGGCTGAACAGCCCCAACTCCTCATCCTATCTTCATAGGGGAGAATCAGCCTAGAGAAAATATGGTTCGAAGGAATCTGTTAAGGCCTAACCAGGGTTGTTTGCTATTCAAATTGATTGTAACCCAGGAAAGTGCCAGGAGTTACAACACAAAGAGTAACTTACTTGTTCCATTCCATCCCTCTCCAACTGCCCCATTCTCCACTGTCAGTAAGTACCATGCTGTGTCTACAAGAGCAATTTAAACTCCTCTGTATTATCATCACCTCTCTCAGACAGAACCCAATCAGAAGACCAGCCTGTGAGGCCTGAACCTTTGCTTAAGGCTGCTGCAGCATTCCACCAGGCACAGGCAGCCAGCAGCTTCCAGGGATGCCATAGATCTGTCATTCCAGTCAAGCCTGAAATCAAACTCTGGAATTCCAGTGCCCATGGATGCCAAACTCAGAACTCTCCCAAAACAATTCCTGCCATTTCACTCCCACAGGCACACCTCGGCTGTATCTCCCCAGGTTCCCAAGTGATCACTAGATGCCCAACAACCTCTCTCATTAAGATGCAGGGATCAGCACCTTTTCACCTCTTCAGCACAAAGGATTTTAAAACCTGACTTTATTTCTTCTCCTCCTTTCTCTCTAAACTTGCACAAAATCCCTTTTGTTTCAGGGCTGTGCAACAGCAAATCTGTTTGTTCTTTGGGCATTTCAATGTTCCTACCATTGACATTTTTAAAGCCATAAGAAAGGCAGTTAATTGGCTGGGATGCTGATTGCCATAACAACTGGCTAATGAACCATCTGGCAGCAATATGTAATATTTATTTATACATTCCAAAATCACAGCTCAAGCTCAGGACAGGCCCTTTCCCAAGGACAGGGGCAGCTCACCAAGGTGCAGATGGCAGGGGCACACCAGGGTGTGTTTTATGGACTGCAGAGCCATAGGGACCACTGTCAGCCTCTGGTCCACCCCAGGACATACATGAGCAAGCTGTGATGCCCCCAGCCACCCCACCTGTAAGGTTAGCTGCTCCTGATGGGAAACCAGGAGGGGAAGAACCAGCTCAGCGGCACAGGGCTGCTGTGCTCTGGGACATCCTTCCCTCCTCCCGTGCACAGGGCAGCATCAGAAAAGTCAGGGCTGGAAGATGGAGGAAAACACAAATTCGGGAGCAGCACTTACTGCTGTCCTCCTCCTCCCCCTCTCCTGGGACAGGAGGACCCAAGTGCTCAATGGTGACGTGAAAGTTCACGTTCCAGATGGAAAAGGGATGGGAGTTCCCCATGAGCACTTCACCAAGCTGCTTTCCGCACAAGGAGTTGGCATTTTTAGGAAAAGCCTCTCCCTGGCAGCTCTCAGCTCCCATCTGGCAGCAAACACCCAGCCCCTGAGAAACACCCTTCTTCAAAACCCAGGGTCTGATCCTGACCCGGCCTGACGCAGTCCCTGCTCCCCTTCTATAGCGAGGAGCCCCCATCACAGTCTTCAGAGAGCCCCGATGTCCCTCTCTGAATCCAGCAGGATGATGCTGGAGGTTCAGTGGGGGGGAGATGTATTTTTAGACCGGTGCTAAAGAGGGAGAGAAGAAGGGAGTGGAGGGAGCCCCGTTGCACAGGAGTCACGTGCGTATGCAAAAGGAGCCTAATTGCCCCTCTTTAGAAACTAATCACTCGGGATTTTACAAGCCACATTATAGAACCTGACATGCTTATTTTTCCTTTTATTATGTTTGTAAGCAGTGATCCCATTGAAAAGAAAATCAAACCCTATTTTTACCAGTCACAACCATCTCCCTTTTTCTTTCTGCTTGCTTTATTTTCCTTTCTTTCCATCAGTTGAATAGAGCAGCATTTTTTATGTGTATTAATTGCCCTGTAAAATGCCCTCAAAGTCATTAGAATTCCCCATTCAAAACTATTATCTGTGCCATTATGTCTTTGCATTATATTTATTTAAATGTGCCTCTTCTGAATTAGCTTATTTTTAACAGCTAGCCATGCCTGAAATATTGTTGAGGCCAAGCTGTTCCCAAATCTTTATTTTATTTTTTAATGCTAACTTCATAGAAGCTCTTGATGCTTTATCCTGAGTGGCATCGTGGTTTCATAGCTTTTAGCCCTCTTTTCCCTTTGTTATCTCAGAAAGCCAGGCAATAGAATTTTCTTTGGAAACAAGACTTGCTTACAGCAGGACTGCAAAGGTTCCTGCTGCAGCTCCAGGCTGTCACACTCGTTTCAATCTGTTGATTACAAAGGTGAGTAAAAGAATAAACCCACTGTGATTTCCTACATGTAAGGCAAAGTTGCTCTCCTCCCTCAAAACACCCATGCAACATTTGCCACCCATCTTGACAGGTAATTTGGTCAACACTTTGAACCCCCATGGCTTGAATGGCTCCACTTCTAGAAGCATTTGATGGTGAAGATTTGAGGCAGCACTCTCTAATCCCAAGAGCTGCTTCATGGAAGTATTTCATGCTTGGAAGGGAAGATCCTGCAGTGGGAAACTGTTTCTGACCGACCTTATACGCTTTTTGGTCAGTGCCACCCTGACACTGGGCTTTTCCACTCCAAGAACCTCACAAGATGCTTGGGACACCCCCAAGCTGAGGCCTGGGTGGAAGCACAGGGAAGACCCCTCATCAAAATTAGAGCCTGGACACTGACATCAGCACTTGACCCCCGTGTTTCCCCATCCCTGCTGTCTCTCCCTGCAGGAAGGAGCCAGCCTGGCACCGCAGCAGCACCTCCCCCGGCTCCTCCTGCTCCGCACCATTTTCATATTGTAATTAGAGCAGCCGTCGTGCGTCTGCCTTCATTAACCAACACCAACAGTTACTGAAGGGGTGGACGTGGAACCAGCACATCCCCCATCCATAACCTCTCCCCGGAGACCCAGCAGCAATGCTCTGTCCCTGCTTTGTGCTGCCAAACCACACCACTGCCTCTTATTAATACACACCCCACTGAGACCATTCCTCCTTTCATCCTGTGTCATGCACCGGGATGACCGGCAGCTCCTGCTGAACGACTGAAGCAGTCAGCATTAACTGTGGTCTTACCAAGGGAGCATCCCTGTCTGTCTCTTCTTGCTTACACTTTGTGCTTCAAGGTCAACATTTTAGAGGCTGTAACATCCTCCTTGGTACCCGACTTCCTTGGTGCACTATGAGAACACAACCAGGGATGTTTGAAATCTCTCCCTTCCTCTGGACTGTAGAAAAAACCTTCATCTGGGCACAGAGAAGGAAACGTGCTGGCTGTAGCATCTCAATTGGTCTTGTGTTAACGGTGATGCTCACCCAAGAGCACGCAAGTCCTCAGGTAGGATCTGGGGTAGGTTATCTGTCCCAGTCCAGTGCAAAAACCAAACACATATAGGTCCCTTTGCTCCACTGCCCACTCTAATAGCTGGGGTAGGCCCAAGGGCATGGCCAGGCTGCAGCAGGGATGCACTCATGAGATGGTATTCACAATGAATCCAGCGCATTTTCCTGCTCCCTGAATGCAGCAGCTTGGTGTAGATGGGCTTTCTTGTGCAGGTAGGAGAGCTCTGCCAACCACCTCAGCAGGGGAGAGCATTGTTATTCCTCATAAACGTATTTTCCACAGAGCATCAGCAAAATCTCAATTTTCATCCCATCCCTCGTAACATTTCTTTGGAATATTTAAGAGCGACAGCAGCTCAGATCCTATCTGCTCTTACATCCTCCTTCATTTCCTTTTGCAGCATCCAGATGACCTGTACAGGCCACGATAAGTCTATAAAAAGATGGACAGATACTTCTGACATGGACAGAAAGCTTCTGCTGCAGCATCTAACAAGTATCCCCCCAAAGGCAAATAAAGCCTGATTGCTTTATTACACCACCTCCTTCTTTATCTAGCAGAACAGCAGCACACCGGGTTTAACCCATTCAAGGCTGACTGCTTTCTGCTTGCTGTCTGGATGCACACGGGAACAATTCAGGTCAAGATCCCAGTTGACATCAGAGCAGTGAGGTTGCTCTGAGAGATCAGCTCCAGACCCACCAAGTTTCCCACCCTCATAAACCAACAGGTTTTTCTGCCAGTAGATGAAGTTTAAAAAGCCTAAAGATGACTTGTCCCTTCCCAGCCCACCTTTTGGCAGGACCCACAGAAAAAGCTGTTGGTGTCTGGGGTCTGGACTGTGGGAAACTTGAGGTTTGGCATCAACTTGCACATACATGAAAAGCCCCAAGAAAAAATGCAACACGTAGCAGAGCACTTGGCTTTCCCCAAGGGCTGGATGTGGCACACTCAGCACCAGGGTTGGATGGGGCACAGATACCGATTCCCAGTGCAGTGCCCAGCTGCTGCCAAAGGATTTATATAAAATACAAAATATCCTCCACCTTCAGAAAGGATTTGCCTTCCAGGGCTGCCTCATCCCTGGTGGTGTTCAAGGACAGGCTGGACACAGGGGCCTGGAGCAAGCTGCCCTAGTGGAAGGTGTCCCTGTCCGTGGCAGGGGGCTGGAACTGGAGGAGCTTTAAGGTCCCTTCCAATCCAAACCATTCCATGGTTCTATGATATCGATCTGCAGATTTCACTGACATTTACAAATAAATGATGTATTGCAGTTTTCATTTTGCTTGCTGGGCTGACCCTAATGGCCTTTACATAATTTACTTTTGATTAAAGAAGTGCTTTGACTCAGAGAACTAAGAAAAACCCAACAAAGAAAATCAATACAATTAAGAGATCAGCTTTAAAACAATGTGTTATGGCAGGAAAAAGAAGAAAGTCAAATACTTTGAAGATGCTGGCATTCAAGTGTGATGGTTAAAGATATTTTGGAGATGAACAGATTCTTCACTTGCCATGGGTTGGAAATCAGCTCATTACACATTACAGGGTTCAGTTGGATTGAATTTGAGGACAGACTGTGGCACCAGGTTCAGAAACAGTCTCCCTTTTTGCCAGGGTTATGGCAGCATTTTATATTCATAGATAGCCATAACTCACTTGCATAAGAATGAAAAGCAGGAGCAGGCTCTACCATTCACCTCAATACATTTAAATATTTAGCAGTGTGCTACAATGTAAATAGGATCTAGTGGAGCTAGTGGAAAAATGACTTACCCAGCTCAAGAAAACAGGGGGTTGCATTAGCTAATGCAGTGCCATATGTTCACTGAAACACAACAATGTGCCAAATAACGGTGACAGGAAGTTAAAGGAATATTTTGGTTAAGAATATCCCAAAATCTATTTTTTTGGCAACTGACCTGTGCACAGGATACATAACTAATGAATTCTCTTGTCTCCTGCCAAAAAGGAATAACAACAACATGTTTGCATGCATGAGGCATGACCAAAAGAAGCTTCTCTTCTTTACTGATTCCTCTCCCTGAGCTATGCCACACACCTCCAACGTATTTTGTCTTCTAAGAAAACTGGGAGGAAGCTGTTCTTTGGGAACACAAGTCACAGAGATGGCACCAGGCTCCTCATGGATATTCCACAACGGCTGGAGCTGCCTGCCCTGCTCTTCTCCCATGTACTCTGAAAGCAAATAATGTGGAAAGGGAGGGAGAAAAGGAGCAAAAAGATGTGAGTCCGAGTGGCACTCCAGCTGCAGCACACTTACCCAGAGAGGCAGCCTGCATGCAAGCTGCAGGCATTCTGCTTTGCTCTTTTTGCATTCTTTAGCAAATCCAAGGTTTGACAGAGGACAAAACCCCCCGAGTCTGGATCCCTGGATGGGGAACCAAAGATCCTGCAGTGCTAAAGTTAACAGAAAACTTGCTTTTGCCATCAGTGGGCACAAGATGGAGTCTTAGAAAGTGCTGAACTGTACAGGGCTGGTTACTGTGCATATCCTCAAATCCCCAAATCCTCATTGTAGCCCCCAACTCTGGAAGTACCCAGTCCCACCACACGCTGCACTGCATTCAGGCACCTCTCCTTGCAGTGCCATGATTTAGCTCGGCATTAAGAGACAAGAGAATGAGGCTCAGCATTATTTATAATGAATGACTTTGTGTTCCCTGAGTCATACCGCTTATTCATCCTGTTATTTTTGTTATCCCAAGAATCAGTGCTCTGTAAACTCTGCAGGGATGCTCAAGAAAGGTAAAGCTGTTTGCATTCCCCTCTCCCTCAGTACAAGTCATAACTGCAAAAAAAATCCCAGACAAAACAAAGCCCCAGAACTACACACATCAAATCAAATAAATAAAACCGCAATGGCACTGACTGATCTGAAGAAAAACAATCAACTGTGAGCCAGTTTATTCAATCTGCCTAATGTAAGAAGGTTGCAAACATCCCACTGTTTATTCTAGGACTTTTTTTTCCCTTTTGGCAGCAATAGAAACGACTAACGCAGAACCACTCGCTATTCAATTTGAGGGCTGAATACAGCAGAGCTCAACGCCAGCAGCCGAGGGGCGAAAGGCACTTGGCCCAAAGCCTTTTTGCAATGACTCCTGCAAGATTTATTCTTTGTAAACCGTATTTAGGAGGAATTATGCTCACTGTGACACCCCAAGACATGCACAAAGCTGCTGCCATTTCTTGATTAACCATTTGCATAATTTCTTTAAATCTGCCAGACATCAGCTCCTGTCATAGCCTTCTCGGTCAGCTTGAGGAGTACTTTGTACCTGGTACTTTCTCCCTGTGAACATATTTAAACAGCACCATCAGGTTGCTTTCTAATCTTCCCTTTGATAAGCTAATCAGATTGATCTCCAGAAGCCTGTCACCGCAAGGCACGTTTCTCAAACCAAGGAATATGCCTCACACCTCCTGACAAAGCAAGCGCCTGTCCCCGGGGATGAGGCATCCTCCAAGTTTCAGAGACAGGGTGGAGACCCTCAAGGCACTTCACGAATATATTGGTCTCCTGCCATGGCTCAGACTAATGAGTGTCTTGGCCTAATCACCTGAGAGCATCTTGTTCTGAAACTAGACAGATGACACTGAACCTGAGCAGTTACCCTCAGAAATCGCATCTATGCTTTGAACCAGCACAGAACCATAAGAAAGGCTGCACAAAGATAAACCCCTGTGCAATTCCCACTTGGGGCTTTCAAAACTGACTTTAGGGAGTGCTTGAAAAAAGAAGGCCTCATGACAGGGTTGCCCATAGGGGAGTGTTTTGCTCTCCCAGGTGAGCAGGCAATGATGGGGCCAGCGCTACCCTCCCAGAGCCAGAGCCAGAGCCAGCACCCAGTCTGAAGAGCAGGTACCAAGGGGGCAACAGCAAACAGAGTTCTCAGGGGGGGCCATCTGGAATTTGGGAAAGGACACAGATCCAGAACAATCTGATAAAGGTGTTGCTATCAAGAGATAGGCAGCAATGCTTAATACAGGAGTAATTTGATAATCTTCTCATTTAGGGTCTTTCTGTAATGCAATATTTAACAAACTTGGTTCCAAGACAAGATTTCTTTCCATATGCATAATTCAGCAGATCTTAGTTTGAAATACACATGAGCTCAGGGCTAACTGCACCCCTCAGCTGTCCCAGAGAAACCAATGTTGAGGGACAGAGATCACTGCTGTGGTGCTGAGCACCAGTGCACTGCAGTCCCTGGTGCTGCTGCTCTGCCACACTTCACACAACAGGACAGCACTCCGCTTTTCTAGGATGCATTTGTGGTTCTGAACACCCCCCAGCATCATTAAACCACAAATTTGCTCAGAAATCCTTGCACTGTATCCCAGAGGAGATGAAATACAGTCACTTGCAAGCAAGAGAACAACAATAAAAGGAGAATGAATGCTCCCTAAGTGCTTCCTAAACCAAAAATATTTGATATGCAGGCTGTGTACTTCTGCAATTATGAAGCTTCCAGCTCTGAGCTGGAACAGATGGAAAATTTTTTCCCCCGTCTCTCTTTGGTGATAAGGTGAATGGTTTCCTCAAGGGAAGAGTAGACAGAGCTGCTGAGTTGGCAAGGCTTGTGCCAAGCAGCTGGTTCCTGATAAAATGATGGGTCTGGATAGGCATGGTCTGGGAAGGAGCATAAGGCCCTTTCCATCACCATCCTTTCCAAGGAGGAACTGAAACGGTCATAGATATATTCATTAAAGCATGTGAAATGGGAAAACAACTGTTATGATGGGAAGTTACAAGAAAGCGATGCAGATTATCTGTGTATTTGTTAAAGTGGATTATTTCCTTTGGACCTCTTTGCACTGCAGCTAATAAATTCAGCTTGAGCACTTGATCCCTGGGACAGCTTAGAGCCTCACCAGAGAGGAGAAGGCAAACTCAGAGCCTCCCCAAGAAACAGGGGAATGTAAAGAAGAGTTGACAGCACAGTTTTGCTCTTAAACAGTTTTGTTCTTGAGGGCCTCGAAGCTCAGTCTGAATATTGAATCAATCTGTACTTACACATCCTTTACTTGAAATAAGCATATATTATTAACCTCAGTGGAAGCAGAAACACTGACATTAAGTAGCTACTAATCTCTAGGAGATAACTTTTAGGTATTCACATCTTTCTCACACATGCTGCTGGGCTCTGCCTGTGAGCTCACTCACTATTATCACTATTCCACATGCAATACACCAATTCACACTTGCAAAAGGGGCTTCTGTACAAGCATGTACCTGATTAGATGCTCAGTTAACAGTGGAAAATCTCTGAACATCTACACAACCCCCAAAGCAGAGTATTGCAAAATGCATTTGGAAGCATTCACCAAAGTAACTTTACTATCTCTCCCAGGTCATGTAGGTTTGAATGACAGACTCACAAATGTCCATGCTCTAAAGCCAGCAGAAACAAAGAACAAGCACAAACATCCTCCCTCTGTACCCTCTTCGGAAAACAAAACCCCACACACCTCTAAAAATAGTGATTAGATCAATTGCCAAAGAAGCTGAGACTGAGCTTCCAGATGAGAAACTAAATAATTCACTTTGAGAAATGATACCAGACTCTTTTCAATGGGCTGAAAAAGGTTAAACTCATGTTAGCCACATAACAAATGACATATAACGTCCATCTGCTGGTGGTATTTGTTCTGTTCACCTCTTCCCTCTCCCCTTGTTCTCTGAAGCCAGAACATTGTGTTGTCTAATGCTATTTTCATGCAATATCCATCCCTGCTGCTCCTTCATCCAGCTCTGCAGAGCAGGGTTTTTTGGTTTAGATAAGCATCAGCCCTCCTAAATGCTTATTCAAACCAAGCCACCCTCCATGCTGCAGACCTGCCTGTCAAGGTGACCAAGCTGCATGTTCAGAGCAGAACCAACAACTAACCATCGGGAAAACATTCTTCCCTGTGAGGGTGCTGAGGCGCTGGCACAGGGTGCTCAGAGAAGCTGCGGCTGCCCCATCCTTGGCAGTGGATGGGCCTTGGAGCAAGACGCTCTAGTGGAAGGTGCCCCTGCCCATGGCAGGGGTTGGAATTGGATGAGCTTAAAGTCCCTTCCAACCTAAACCATTGCAAGGTATTTAAGGGTGAAAGCAGCAGCACAGCCACCAGACATGCCTGTTCCTGATGGAGACTCACATAGCAAAGGGGAGGGTTCAGTGTCTGTCAGAGAGAGGGTCTCCGCTGCCTTCACTGAGAAATTGTTTGCCGCCTGTAATGTCAGGGGCTCTGCCCTCCATTCTTTTCCCAATCATAACACAACAAAGCCATTTGGATTTCTGAAATGTCACTGTGTCTACCCAGAGACCTGGCTCAGACAAGGTAATTATCCCTTCCTGTCACCCTTTCATATTCTGACTTGTTTAAAAAGAAGTGGTTCTTACTGCGTCTGTCAAGCAGAGTCCTAGGAAATATTCCTGGCTTCCAGGTGAAAAAAGCCAACTCCAGAGACACTGCCATGCTGGGATGCCCTGCTGCAGGCCATCTGCATGAGGCTGAATGTGCATGAGCCGTCTCATCTCTTTACCAGCACTGTCACAGGAAAGCACAAAACCAGGTCAGGTTTAATACCTGTACAGGTAAATCCCCACAGGAAATAATCTCTAGAGCTGATGATTATCATAAACTATTCACTACCCAGACCCTGTGTCAGGGAGACACCAAGAACAGCAGGGGAGGACGATGCTCAGTTCTCATGGATTTCAATGGGATGAGGGAAATAAACTGCACGGGACTTGCCTGAAAAACAACTCACCTATAATGATCATTCAAGTGAATACTGACCACAGGGATTCCCACTTACTCACTGCAGGGCTTCCCTGGGCTCTCTAGCAACAATTGAACTGAATCCCACAACCACTTGGCTGCAGTCTGTGAGATCCACAGGATGGGTTTGACTTAATCACAGCAGCAACAGAGCTTTTAATCCCAAGAAATAAGAACAAATGAAGACCAGACTTCAACTTTGGACATGATACAGGGAAAATAAAGGAATCGTTACAGAAAGCAAGCAGTTAATGGTCACAAATGTGCTAGAGGTATTCCAGTTCTGGAAGGACATTTAGGTACCTATCAACACTTGTGAATGAGGCTCATTACTAAAATAAGATTCCTCTTGCTTTCCAGCCTTGTACACATGGTAAAATTAAACTGGGGGAGATGGGAGGTCAGTTAAATCCTCATCAGGCCCTGTTAAGTAGCCTCTGCTGCCATTCATGCTGAGCACTGGGATTCAGTATCAACCAGAAGCATTTGGCTGCTTTTCTGCTAGGAATAAAAAAGCACATTTTAAAGAGGAGAGATCTTATCTTTCATTTTACATAGATCAGTTCTGCAGCATCTTGATATATTTATAGTTTTAATACATAACCATAAATGCCCCCTAAACAAGGGATATTGCACCTTCAGATTACTATTATTGCTTTATTGCTCATTGTAACCGTAAATTAAGAGCTTCCCCTAGCAATGCTGAAAGAGTAAAGAATTAGATTACAATGTACATACACAAGAGCCTATTAAGGCATTGCTATTCCATAAAAGTCTTTATAGTTTTTAAGTGTACACCTATAAGTGTTTCAATTAAAGAACTACATGCTTGCCTAGTAATTACCCTCCCATTTGAGATAGGGCTTTGAAGCAAAAAAGAAAGAAGCAAGACTAAAAGGTGGAAAATTAGAACATAAAACACTGAATATGAAACTGCCAGAAAGAGAAAACCATGGGTTTAAATTATGCTTATTAGAGTCATTTGCATGGTTTAACTCTTGCACTCTGGTCGCTGTGTGGAATCTGATGTTTGTTTCTCTGGACAGAAAACCCTCTCCTTGGGTGCCATGAGGTCTCAAGCCTTGGAGGAAATCAGTCATGGGGATGAAATGGCTTTGTTTTCTGGGGAAAAGCTGCCACCATAAATCACTCCAGAATGACTGTAGAGGTCCTTCAAGGCAGGACAACATGACAGAAATACCAAGTCCAGACCTGGGATCCCCAGAGCAGAAGACAGATGTGACAAGAACCGTGTCCCTACCTGTCGGAAGGATGACATCTTGTGGTAGGACGGGTCAAAGGACCACGAACTAATTAAATACAGTAAATGAAGCCAAATTCAACATCTTACAAACAGGACAGGGCTTTGAGCACACATTACAGGGGAAAGTAAAACTTCAATCAACTGCACTTTGATTTTCATTACTTTAAACTGCAGGAGAAAAAAAACGTATCACTTGTGCTCTGGTAATCACCTCTGAGTTCACCAGGCAGGGTGATGTGCCTGCTCATTGCAGAGACTCACATTAAGCCCTCCTGGTCCTCTACAGCATTTCTGTGTGGGTACCCTCAGCTGAAAACTGAGCCTGGGAGATTGTTGGAGCTGGCCTTTGGGTTTCATTTCAGCCATACACTGTAATCCAGCAGCTCCAAGGGGGGAACATAAAAGATACACTTGGAAAGTTATGGAAAGGGAATTAATAAGGAAAACTTACTGTATCATCTGCAGAGTCAGTCTCCTGCTTTTGACTGCTCTTGAAAATAGCCTCAGCCTCTGTAGCAAACATCAGTTCGTTGCTAACCTCCGAAGCAGCTATTTGTATCAGGTAAGTCTGTGCATGGGAGGCAACTGGCATCAGAAATGGAACTTGACTCCTTACATCCTCTGAAGCTTGCCTGGCACCAGTGACAATCTGTGCAGCATTTCCATGTGCTATTCTTCAATAACTAAAGAGTGGGATGGGAGGTAGAAATGGATAACACTCGATAAGCAGCAGACATTAATTAATGCTATGTTACAATGGAATCCAGCTGAAATAATGTATGGAGGCCACATGAATAGTAAAAGGAAATTCATCATGGTTAATGTTATTACACTGAATGTCAAAGGCAGCAGTGATGATTTGCCACTTACTGTATAATGTAATGTAATCTAAATGCAATTCTGGTTGGATAGCCTTGAACATCCATATTGAGTAGGACTGGCAGAAAAAAACAGGATTCAGTTCTTCTCCACGGACAGTCTACAGTACCCTCAACTAACATGCAAGTTCAGCTTCTGAATGAGGCATCTGTTTGCCAGGATATGACCAGAATGGATTTTAAACACAGGTATATGGTAGCTGTCCTCCTTTTTTCAGGTTCACTGTAACTTCTGGGCATGCTTGGACCTCCAATCAGATTCAGGCATTATTTTGGGGTAAGATTGAAAAAGCTTCTTTCTCCTCTCCCCTCACACATTTCTGTGTCATCCTTCTTATTGGGAGCATTCTTGATCTATATTTTTTTAAGCTCTTTCCAGTGGATGATGCCCATCCAGTAAAATTTAAGTGTCCTTACAGACATATGGCTTTAATGAAGATTGATGAGACCCCAGGAAGTGGTTACAGCCCATGAGAGTCAAAGCAGGGTGACCTAGTTCAAAAAGATCTAATAAACCATTGATATTCTACAATAAAAGCTTTTCCTCTATAAAACAACATCTCTGCCAGACTTTTCTCAACTTTCCTTCAACACAAAAATGCTTCTTTCAGGAGCATGTTTTGCTTAAAGCATGCCAGAACAAACCCCATCTACCAACGTTCCATTTATTGGGCAGTGCAATCAGCAAGTCCACTTTCACAGAAAAAGCCTTTTGCCTGGAATTGTGCATGATTTATATTGTTCTTCCCCCAAGCCATTATGTGTTGGGTTTCAGGAAAGACTTTTGGGAACAGAACTCAGTTCAAGATGGTTTTGTAACATCTGACTTATTTTCCCTGCCACAAAATATGTTTAGCATGAGAAACTCAATCCTGTAACGATTGTCTGATATATGTAACACTGCCTAAACCCATTGTTATACATTCCCTTCTGAAAGGAGAAAAAAATACACCAAGATTTATTTTTATTTAAAATACCTAAAACCCAGCAGTCACTGCAGCACTATAGATTCTAATTCCTTAAAAGAAGTAAGGTATAACACTTGCAATTCATTTCACTGGAGCCCCACACACAACGGTCCTACTGCTGGTTTGTCAGTGAAAGAACAACACTGAGCTCTCCGTTAACTTTCGCTTATGTTTATGAAAAGAAATACACTTATGTACCTTTTAGAAGATTCTAAATAGTTATTATTTATTTATGGAGCCCTGGAAGCATGCTAGGCATTTCACAGGCACGCAAAGAGAACCTGCAGTCTAAACAGGCAACAAATAAAGCCAGCAGAGAAGGGAAGAAGAAACAAACCTTCTCTTCTCAGTATTTCTTATGTTTGACACATTGCCCCACCTCTCCCACTTCATCCAAATTTTCATCCTACTTACAACTGCTTTGCACCTTTTCCAGCACCATTTGTGCCAAAGCAGGGAGTGGGTGGGAAAGGACTTGTGCATGATGGGTTCCTGCAGTGAGAGCATCCAGTTACACTCAACATAAATGAAAAACAGAGCTCGATACACGCAACTCGGGCTGTGCCCAAGCACAGCAAGGTACATCCAGGAAAGACATCTGTGAAGTGGCATGCTGGGTGATGGGCTCAAGTCAGACATCATCTTACATCCACCACACTTACACCCCTCAGCCTCACAGTTCAAACCCCTTCACAACCCCAGGGTGACAAGAAGCACAGGAAGAGGATCCCAGCTGTGAGCTGGTCCCACCTATCAGACAGCCATGGAGAAGGCTGTGTGCTACAAGGCACTGGTTTCTGAAACAACCACCATCATGAGGGGAAGCAGGAGCTTCTTACCAAGCGAGATCAGTAAGTGCAGGTGGCAAGCTTAACTTCAAGCCCGAAAGAGCTTCTAGATACATAGCATTTGGGGCATTAATCTTTAGAATGAGTTTACACTTCATTACCTGCCCAAGAGGGATGACTGGCTTTGTACACACAGCTTCAGCATTGTTTTCCTTAGTACGAACAGACCTAAATCTGGCTTGTTTCCCCAAAAACTGATTGTCTTCTCACAAGTCCCCTCTCACCGTCTTTTACTTGGCCAACTGAAGAGCAGCTAATCTGACTCCTCATATACTAGATAAGTAAGAAATAATGAGCACTTTACATTTACTAAGAGTTTGAATTTACAGACAGACACAAGAAGGAAAAATCAGGGAGAGGCTGAAATTCCCATTTTGGGGAAGAAATTTCCATTTCTTGCAGTTAAGAAAACTCCAGAACATGTTTATTTGCACCTTTCTTCCAGACGCTGCAGTGTACCCATACTTGTTTCTCACACAACTATTAGCTTACTTGGACAGCCTATACAAGACAATCAGAAATGAATCTTCAGACCCCACAGTGAGCATCACAGAGGTGGCTGTAGACAGGCTGGTCCTGTACCACGCACCAGCAATGGCTCTCTCAAGGCATCTCCCAGGTACACAGCCTGGTTTGGGTTGGAAGGGAAATGAAAGCTAATCCAGTTCAAATCTGGGGAGTCCTGGAGCTTTGTGGCTCATCCTGCAACATCTACAATGTGCCAGACCATCAAGCCTCACTCCTTAGTGTTTAAGACTATTTATTAGCACCTGTGCTCAAGAGAATCTGCCTGTGCCACGATGCAAATGAAAAACCATAATTTGCCACTCCTTGCCCATCTCATTGTTCCAGGTCTCTTCCCCACCCTGCTGTCTGCAGCTACAGATGCAAAAATGAACACTGGAGAAAATGAGATTTAGTTTTTCCCTGCCTTTCCTTTGAAGGAGCTAACAAGAGCCAGGGTGACATTTATGGAATAATTAAAGACAACGTTGATGAGCCCAGTAGTTGCAATTTTGCTTTTCAATTGAAGAACCTTTTTAACTCTGTGTCATCTCTGGTCAGCAGCTTTACAGCTGTGACAAGTCATTTCTACAGAAACACTGTTAGAGGTTGTAAACTTTAATGACCTTTTTCTCTCTGGGTCCTTGTTTTTCTAAACCTGTAATTAAGCAGTGCTATATATATGTATTGAAAGGATAAGAAAATACGCATATTACTATAAAAATCATCTCTGTGCTCACCACTACAAACTCTTAACAGTGCTGCAACCACAGACTCAGCTGTGGCCAACCCTGCAAGAGGAGTCATTACTGTAACTAAATTAGACCGTTTGTTTTCTTTCCCTCAAATCGAATTGTGTAGGAGCTGCTTTATTGCAAAACAGACATTAAAATTCCAGCTAGACCTCAGAGAGAAAGTAATTTCTATTTTATCAGCACTGTAAAGCTGTCTTTATGTTCTGAAGCAGGAAATATTGCAGGGATATTTATAGCTCCAGCACCAAAGCAGTTTGAATAGAAACGTTCCAGCGGTCGGCAGAGCTGTCAAGCTGTTCGATGGAGCAGGGAATATTAGTGAATTTGTGAATTACTGTTTCAGTCTTGACAAGTCTTTCAAGGAGGCTGGTGTGTGTCTGGAGCTGCTCTGTGATTTCAGGATAATGATTAAAGACTTGGATCACTTTCAGAGATGTAAATGGTAACTCAGAGATAATCAGTTCTCATCAATAAGATCCTCTAACGAAGACCAAGGTGTCCAAACTTTGCTGCGCTCCAGCAGCTCAGCACTGGGCTCCCTTTCACTCCTCCTTTTCCACCAGCTTGAGAAGTTGGTATATTGTAGCACTAGGAACACATATTCCTCACTGCTGCCCAGGGTTTCCACAGAGGATTAGTAGCTTCTCCCTTCCATCACCTTTGAGGCACAGGCAGGAATTTTGCCTTATTCATCTTTGTCATTGTCCTCTATAGTGGATTTAATACTGCCATTATACAGATGAATAAACTGATGCATAGAGAAAATAGGATCATTTGTCTTAGCAAACTTCCTAACTCTGTGGAAGAGGCAGGAGAATACTGTGTATTTTCCACACAGTTGTGACCACCCTGGCCTTTGTAATTAAACAAGGGTTATTAATAGGCTACACTGGGAGGAAATGTACTCAACTCCCTGATTAAGCCCATCCATTATGATACACGCAGTAACAGATTGTTTTAGGAATCAGCAGCACAAGTATTACAAACACACTGCAGAATTCAGCTTAACAAATGTTCCTATCATGCTGTAAATGAAATCAGCTACATTGCGGTGGTAGAACACATCTGTAGCCCAATAGCTATTAAGAAGGTCAAACTGAGTTTTCCATTGCTGCGTTAAATTGTGGATTTACAGTGAGTTTTAGAGTCACTGACTCTTGCCAGATGCATGAAACCATCTGAAAGGTTTGAGGAGCTCCTGCCTGCCCTGAGTTTAAAACAGATCTAGTTTCATATCTCCAAACTTCACACTGCACATGGCAGATCAAGGTTGTCCAAGGTACCTCACTATACGTACACCGCACTGCCCATGGGGTCACTCTCCTGGTACACACAGCAGCAGCTTATTCATGTTCTCACCGATATCTATCTGACTGCTATCAAGACTGAACTAGAGGGTTTGCACACAAGACACAAACGATTTAGACATCAGGAGCCCAGGTTCCTGGTCTGCAACTTGTCAGTCTTAACAAGCCTCCAGAGAGGCTTCAACACTTAACACATGAGCTTTTCTAAAGTGATTGTTCTATTGAGCAAGGTCTTATTTAATGGAGCTACATTGAGAAAGCTGGTGAAAATGATCCTGTCTGGCCACGACTGCAGCTCAAAAGTAGCACATTGTGTTCCCAATACAACTGTTTTGACCCTCAAAATCTTAATCCAAACCAGCTCAGTCCTCAAGCAGATCTCCCTTCATGGAAATAAAGTGATTTAATTCAACTAGAGTCTTTGTAATGTCCTGGGTCACCTGGCTGCACCAGGAGACAAGAGGCGTCTATCCACCTGCATCAGAACCACCTTTTTCATAGTACACTGAAGACTCCCCTGGTTTGGCTTAAGAATAAGCAGCAAAAAAATCCCATAACGACTTTCTGAAACATTAAGTAGCAAAATATACCAAAAGAAGAGCCAGTAAGGCCTGGATTCTGCTCCTATTGCCTCTACCTATAACCAGATTGGATGGGACTTGGAGCAACCTGGTCTAGTGGAAGGCGTCCCTACCCATGGCATGGGGTTGGAACTGGAGGAACTTTTAAGGTCCCTTCCAACCCAACCAATTTCATGATCCTTGCAGGTACCCAAGGACTGTTTCTCTCCAACAGTAGCCAAGTGCACCATGAAGATGAGCTCCGAATACAGTATTAGTGCATTATTTTCTACTAATCTTGGGTGCCTCACCAGGACTATCAACTTAAGGAGTTTCTGCCACTGAAAATGAAAGACAGCAGCTCTCTCCATGAGCTGGATAGTTTATCCATACTTGCAGTTTGTAGCAGTGCATTTCTCTCCCCCACATCTATAAATAAAGCTGGTGCTTTGGCAATTACTGATGTCTGCTGTCATGTTGCAAGGCTAGGGTTTGATGAAGCATGTGGTGTTATAGGCTAATATTTCTCATTTCTAGTGTTCCCTAATTCTATTTTTTATGGAAATTGAGCCACAGTTTTATGCACAATGATTCTTTCCATTCTATTTTTTTTTCCCTTCCCTGACAAATGGAATAGGGATGAATGATGGAGGGAGAGATTTGGCTGAGTGTGCACCTTGGGAAGTGAGGGGAAAAACGAGGCTCCACACAATGGCTTTCTGGAGGGATTTCTGCACAAAGGAGGGACTCCTCCAGCACCCACAGAGAAAAGGACAAACCCTTCAAGAACATAGAAAAGTGTAGCTTGAGGCTAAGTAAAAGAGATCCTTGACATCAGGCAGGGCAACAGCTCCATTTGTAAACATTTTTTCTGATGGGTTTTCACTTCTCTCTGAGCTCAATTTGTTGCCTGATTTGATTTTTGTTTCAACTTAGCATTTCCCTCCCTTTCACTTTTTATTCTTCTACTTCTTTCTCATCATTACTCTCTTTCTTCTGTGAATACATGCAGTTTTCTCCTCTCTTCCCCATGAGCTTCACGTAAGCCCTAGCATTTATTTGTGCCTCCCAAATCCTATTCCCACTAAGTCTCACTCCCATCAAGACTACCTGCAAACCATCCTCCCTCTCCTTTGCTCTGGTTCTTTTCTATCCCACGCTCCCTTTGCTGTGTCTCTATTTATGGTACATTTAATTAACATCACAGACCTGATCCAGTTCTTACTGAAGTCAGAGAAGATACCCATTGCTATTGGTAGGTGCTGAATAAGAAACGCGGCTTTGTACCTAGAGGTGATAAGTGTCATTTAGAACTGAGGGTGCTCTAGGAATAACAGGATGAGGCCTGATGTGCCTGCATAACTAATGCAATCAGCCTAGTGAAAGTAAATGCAGCAGCTTTGCCTTCTGCTCTATCAGGCCTTCAATGGACATACGTCTCCAGGATGCTGATAATAATCAGCTGTTTGAAAGGAATTAGCTGCCTTTTCATTCTCTCCCTCTTTCTACCTCTGCTTCATGAATTTTCTCTTGTGTTTAGTGGACCCATTTATAAAATATAGATTCCTATTGATTCCCAAGGAGAATGAACATTAATATACTCCAGTGTCCATCTGTTTTCTCCCCCACATGGCAGAGAAAAAGATTTATATGACTATTCTGGGTACGCTGCTGACCTGCAATTGAGTCAACAATCAAGTCACACTAAATTAAACAAAGATATATTTCTTTTGCTGGCCTACACAAGCCTGCTCTGCCAGGCAGCCCCTGGGGGAAGGGATGCATCTCCTCCCTGAGGTCAAGCAAAGCCACATTTATCTGGACCAGAACTAAACTCATACACAAAGATCACCTGAGCAGCTCAATACCATTTACCAATAGGAGTTTTGTGCAGTTACAGGGTGTTTGAGATAGAACTTGTATACCTATAGACATACAGGAATGTCTGTATATATAAATCTCTCTGCATGTGTGTATGAACATATTCATGTGAACATACATGCTTGTTCCTCCCTTGCCCCAGATGACCCTCACAATTAAGATGAAGGTCTTCATCTTCAATAATGACCAGTAAGCTGCTTTGCTTTCAGCAGCTTCAATAAGATGCTGTGCCACAGAAAGAGGTTTGAAGAACAAAAAATGAAAGATGCCACAAAACATCTCAAGATCAATTGCTGTAATTATTCTCTGAATAATTTCTCAGCCATTATTCAGGGCTGGCATACTTACATGAAAGGATATTTTCAGGCCAACTGGAAGTTCTGTAGCTTTTGGATTTACAGCTTATTGTGTACAAAAGACTTTGCAGGGCACCCTTCGGAAACGCATCCTGAGATTTTTGAGAAGATAAAACAGAAGTTCTTTAAATCTTAATGTCCTTTATCTGCGACTCATTACTGCTCAATACATTTTCTAGGGAGCCTGTGACAATGACAGCCTCGACGGCTTACAACTATACAACTTCTTTTCCCCTTTTCCAATAGTGACATTTACAAACTGCCAAGTACCCAGGACGTATGTACCAGAAAGGAGATCTTCATCCTTTTTGCATTAATTCAAGGTTCAGAGTCTCCCTGCACTGCCAAAGGAAGGGATAACAAAAGGGACAGCAAAAGCTTCATAAGCTTATAAATATGTGACAAGCTGTCTTGTCTTATTGCTCCTTTTAGCACCCCGTGGGACTGGAATTGATAGCATAATAGACTTCCTCCCAACGCCACTGAAACCATCAGAAGGGGGTTTAGTTTTATCAGACCTAATTTTTATGCTGACAAGAAAAAAGAATTATCAGTGAAAGGCAGAACGTAAGCTGTTTGCTACAGCATTAATTTTAAACATCTGGAATGGGATATAATGTGTGCAGATGTTTTGTAATGAAGACAGGTTACAAGGAAAATAAAATCTATTGTGTGTTGCTGTTGCTTGTTCATATAAACTGACATCTGCTGAGGCTAGAGGTAAACTCTCATCCAGCCTGGAATAATACTCCATCTGCTATGCTAATGCAGCTGAACATCACTCATCCCTTAAGTCATCCTTGATGGGTCTAGACCTGGAAAGACTGTTGGAGATAAATTCAACATATAACCTCCATATTAGCTAAATATCTTCTTACACTACTGAGAAATCTCAGCTTAGGCTGTTGAACCCAGACTGGAATGCCTCTCATCCACACAGGGTTTCACGTTCAGACAATCTGAACAGAAGCTGGAATCTATTTCCAAAGGAATTCAGTAGCGAACACTTGGAAGCTACGTTCACAAGGCCAAGAGGAAAATTCTGCTCAAATTTATTACATTCACTGGTATATAATGGGCATGATGAACCCAAATGCTGATATTTCCACACATGGAGGCATTTTTCACTTATGTCAGAATTTTTATGGGCATTTTTTGACTGCAACAGAACAAGATTGTGGTCTCTGGCTGAAACTTGCGCCAGCTGGAAAACTGTTTCTGAAGGAATGGGATGGTCTTTAAGGACCCTTCCACCCCAAAGCATTCCGTGATTCTATGATTATACAGAAATGCTCGGCTTGGTTTTATGTGAAGTGAACCTTCACTCAGTCATTAAAGGGACTTATCCCTGACTCCATAGAACATGGTCTTTACATGGAACCACACCCATTTTCTGACTGATGCTGTTCAGCACTTACACTTCAGGAGTTCCATCTCTAATATACAAACAGCAGCCCAGCATCAGGATGGCATAAAAATCATGCCCACAACAGGAAAACCAGAGGAGGAGTAGGGAATCAGAGGCTTCCTTACAGTTTTCCAGTATCCTAGGATTCCCTTTTTGTGGGAAATGTCTCCAAGCCATGCTCACAATATCAAATATCTCAATGGGGCTTTTTTTTTCCTTCTCATTTGCTTTTAAAAACTGTTCTTTGATTGAAACCAGTGTGAACCTGAAGGCAAGGAAATATGCTCTGCATGCTGAAATCCTCCACTCAGACTGCAGTGGGAACAGGCCCCGCACCACTCCTGCTTGGTAAGAACTGGGTCGCATGTCAAACACTTCAAAACAAAAGGGAAAAAAAAAGAAGCTCAAGGCAACTCCTGGAATAAACCTTTGAGGAGCCAATGAGAAACTGCCACCAAATGAAAGCATTACAAGAAAACAGATGGAAAATGAGAGGAACATCAGAAAATCAAATGACATGTTTGAAAGGGCAAAACATCAATACTACCCAGAGAATTGATAGAATGTGTCATTCTAAAGGATGCTGTAAAGCAAAGAAATCACAAAACGCATTATGACTATGAAAGAGAAAGAGTAAAAAAAAAAACCCAGCACATGCATCTACCTTTATAGATAGCTCCAGCATCTACAGAATTAGATTCTCCTTTCAATATTGAGTGTATATGTATGTAAATACACAAAGAGAGATGCACTAGTGCTCACAGAAGGTTTGAAGTCATTAGAGAATGACAGTATGTGACACATGAACATTGGCAACATTTGTTCATTTACCTTGCTGAAAGTCACAGATCCACTGTCTCTGCAGAAAAATTGCTCCCAAGAACATTTCCCCTGAGCTGGGCCTGATGTGACACTTGTGGGTTGATGCACCCTCTGTTTGCTCCCTTCCAAGCCACCCAAGTGATGGGACACATTCTCCAGTGTGTATCTACTGACAAATTGAATATGAAAAACAATTAACTAAAGCACTTTGATCATCACATTAGATACTGGTTGTTTACCTCCGGGATCCCTGTGTGAAGAGCCTCTGAGAACACTACCCAGAATAACAAGTTTAAGAAATGAGACACAAGGTGTTTCAAATAGGCACCGATTCACTCTTTTTCCACGCTAGAGGGATTAATTCTTCCTTTATTTCCTTATGAGTAACACTCTTAGAAGTCAACCTATATCCCCAATATGAACATATGAGGGCAGCTTATGAATTAAGACCAGCCTATGATGTTGGTTGGACTGCTGCTATTAGCTCATCATTTCCATCTATATGACCAGGACCAGCAGCTATGTCATTAACCAGCCACAATAGGTACTGACAACCAAGCACTAGGAAAAATAGTAAAAGGATAAATCCACTCTTGAAAATGAATATTCACCCAGTCCTGATGGGGAGAGATCTTCAGGTCAGCAGCATTTGTTTCAATGAGCAGCACCTGTATTCCAGTAGTGGCAGCACCCTGGAGAAAAACACAGGATCCCAGACTGGTTTGTGCTGAAGGGACCTTAAAGCTCATCCAGTTTCAAACCCCTGCCACAGGCATGGACACCTTCAACTACAGCAGCTTGCTCCAAGCCCCTGTGTCTACAGGGACGGGGCAGCCACAGCTTCTCTGGGCACCCTGTGCCAGCGCCTCAGCACCCTCACAGGGAAGAGCTTCCTCCTAAAGTCTAAGAGATGTTAGGAAATATTAGGACATTTCTATATTAGGACATACTAGATATTCCTAATATCTAAGAGAAGGTGTCCTAGAACTCACAGAAAACAGCATAACAGTGACAAAATTTTAATCAAGTGCACGGGAAGGGTTAAGCACAGAGATAAAAAAGGATTTCAGAAGAAAAGTTGGAATTAGATTCAAAAGCCTTAACGTTTAATGCTGATAATGGCACTCACAATATTAAGTGATAACTAGCAGTGTAGATGAGGCCCTTAATGACATGGCTTCATGGTAGCCTTGACACTGCTGGGATAAAGGTTGGACTTGATGATCTTAAAGGTCTTCTCCAACCTGATTGATTCTACCAACTCCCTTGGGTTGTATTTCTAAGAGCCTGGAGGCTTTTTTCAAAAGGCAGAGGAGGTTTTTTGGGGTTTTCCCCCAAAAAATCCCCTGAAGTTGAACAGAATTGGGCTTTTCTTGTTGTATTTCAGTGTTTTGAACCAAGACAGAAGAAACAAGCATCCAGATCTTTCGAAACAGTAAAGATAATGTTGCTTGGAATTTGCCTGTACAGATGAGGGAGGACAGAAGTGATGTCCAATTTATTTCTCTTTAATCACAACAGACTCGGTTTGCATGAAAATCAGCCTGCACAGACAGGAATCCCTGCAGGACAGGCCTGCTGCCTGGCATTAGAGAGACTCCACATAAAACCCACGTTTGGATGCTCAGCTCATGCCTGGATTAAGAGTATAGGGTATTTGGCAAACAGAAAGGTTTAGGTGGATTGCAAACAAATCACACCAAGGTATTGAGTTTTCAAGAAAACTAAGCCGGTTTTGCTGATAATGCGCTAAGAGTAGCAAACAACAAAGAGGAAAACAGCAAGATTAAATGAAGGACTTGAGTTCCTATCAAAGGCATGGAAAATGGTAACGTACAATCTGCACCCTTTTAGAAAAAGATAATTAATAATAAGCAGCAGCATTACTGTGGATTCCTTTGCCCAGTTCCGAGAGCAGCATGTCCCAGCTCACCCTGGAAGGGCCTCAGCTATGAGACAGTCAAGCTAAGACCTTAAGACCTAAGACACGCAAAGGTAAGGCCTTTCAAGCAGTGCTTTATATCCAGGTATTGGACCCATCATATTCCTCCAAGTGACCAAAGAAGGTGGAATACAGCTACTGCAGTTACTGAGTTCTGTGGCTGGGTTGAGTTTTTCTTTTTTAGGGCTAGCAGTATCAGTTGCCCATTGCAGCCACATTTATTGCTAGTACCAGATACAAAGAGCAGTGATTCCCTCCCTTGTCAAGAACTTTCTGCTCTTCAGAGTATTTCCATGCTAGTACCAAAGTTATCTTTGTGATACAAAAGCTAATCACCAATTACAGGATTTATTATTTATCAAGACACACTTTAAGTGCAGAGATTTTTACTGCATTGATTAAAGCCTCCTGACTTTCCATCACAACTTCCTAAGTTCCTCAGAACAGAACAAACATGCAGTCAGGAGTAAGTTGCATTAAAGAGTGACACTTCCCTCTCTTCATAACTATTCAATGGGCTGCCTCTTTTATTTTGTTTTCAAAGCAAGATGAAAATGTAGATATCCTTTTGGAATAATCACATGTAATCCATTGGTCACAGAAGACTAAATCCCAACATTTTCTCTTTGAAACTTCAGAACCAGCTTCCCAGCTGCTTTGCTGTGAGAGGAGCAATGCGGCACTGCGCCATGGGGACAGGCTCCCATGGGCTCATCCCCACCCCATCAAAGGAAGCATCTTGCACAAAGGGAACTTGAGAGCACCCAAGAAAGAAGTAGTCAGCAGCTTGGCAGACTTGAGGGGTGTGAGGCAATGGAAAGGTTTTGTGGCTTAAAGCTCATCCGGTACCAAGCCCCTACCATGGGCAGGGACACCTTCCATAGAGCAGCTTGCTCCAAGCCCCTGTGTCCAACCTGGCTTTGA
Source organism: Forpus xanthops (assembly GCA_032466535.1). NCBI lineage: Eukaryota > Metazoa > Chordata > Aves > Psittaciformes > Psittacidae > Forpus > Forpus xanthops. Next base: position 93,068 of record JASSUY010014022.1, read on the forward strand.
GCACTGCAGGGATGGGGCAGCCACAGCTTCTCTG